>JABFQC010005471.1:0-11617 GCA_022817085.1 Psilanteris sp. ZL-2020 | reverse complement strand
TATCATACCCATGCGTTACATGCACCTATTGGCCCTGATCGGGTTTCCTGAGAAGTTCCCTATATGGGAACAAAACTGCCACATCGGGGCCATATTTCTGCCCGATTGAAATTTCTACTAGGGTTGTAACGTAGAACTAATACACATACAGCGCGGATAAGCATATTTTCTGTGTCAATATTATAAAACTTCGGAATAAGAAACCGAATCCGTGAAGCATAATAGAATCCTCGCAAAGCTAATTGTAATTGCACGTTGCACACGCATTTTCATAATTACCAAAAGCCGAACGAGTGATAGTTTATAAAAGCGTTGATAAACATTTATTATCGTATATACGATTCGATCGTGGCAACGCTACTTGAAATGCGGATAATTCATATAATTAAGATCCAGATAAAAAAGATATAATTACGGTTGTTTCTTAACAATCGCAAAAAGAAAGTCCGCGCCGAGAGGAGAACACCGCGTGATTTAATCGATATTACGGCACAAATAAATTATGAATTCGTACATACGAAAGTAATAATAATTAAAATCTTACGATCCGCGGTTCGATGCCATCCATATATATATTTATTAACCAAAAAGGGAAAGCGCAAAATATATATACAAATTACGCGTAACCGTAATGCCGTGAGACCTTTCGTTAGACTAATTGAATTAAAAATCGTGCGCGCATTTCGACTGTAGGATTATTTTATACAAAAAATGGTACGTCGTAATGTACACCAATCCCATCATCGCGATAGCCGTTAAGCCCGCTTCACGGCTCTGTATAATTACAGCGTAATAAAACGGCTCCTTAAAAACCGCCGAGGAATGAATAAAAAAAAGCTTTTGGCGCGCTGTGTGTCATGCACGGTGAAATATTAAAAACGATAAGTTAAATAGAGACTTATAGGGTCCACTTGGGAGGAGAGAAGAGCGCCTAAGTATAGGTGTGTAAGGCGCGACCGGAGTCGCCGGCACGCTCCGTGCACACGTCAGGGCCAACGACCTCTTGCGCGGCATGTGACATAACGCATTCGTATGCTCACGTGCACGTGGTGGACGATTCGTACACACAGGTCCCTTCGTGGATGCGAGTCAAAGTATACCCGCTCTTGGTTAAACGCACGCATGAGTCCGCCACAGGTTCACGCAACCGGTGCAAATTTGCCCGCCGACGTTCTCGAACGCCACCCTCCGTCGCGAGGCTTCAACTTTCAACGCCACGCAATTTTCATAACTCACAACCAACAGCCCGTGTGCCTGATCATTTGAATTCATATACATATTTCCTTTTGATTCCTTCGTTTCGTTGTTGGCAATTAGAATAAAAAAAACTGTTTTACTGCATTTGTAATTCAAATGGCGCGCGCACTTTACGGATTTATTGCGACTTCTTGTTTTGTGCGGAATTACAAAAAAAATGGTTCATATAGGACCAAGGTAGCGATCCCGAAAGTGCGATAAATAAATAATGTTGATTCTTTTTTATTCACGGTGTTAATTAATTGGTAGCGTATTTGGAACGATACGCGGGGAAACACAATCTAGAAAATATTATATATACATATAGAAAAAAGTTACATTATAAAATACGATAGTTATAGCTTTATAAGGATATCATGATTAGTATTATGGAAAGTACTATACTATATAGACATTTTTCTTATAAAATATAAGTAATTTGTCTAGAAGATATTGTATTGTATAGAAGATGTATAATAATTTTAGAAATATTTACTTCCAAATCCCTGAGATACCATAAAATGTATAGTCATTTTTGATATAACATTTTCAAATAGAAACACTAGGATATACGTGAAAATATGTAAAAATTACTATATAATATAGTAAAATGGCCAACCCCCAAAATCATTGGTTAAAATTATGAATTAAGATTTTTAATAACTTTATATTTTTATTTTTTTAATAACTTTTATAATTTTACAGTAATTCTTATTGTATTTTCAAGTATATCCCACGGTTATTATTTATGCAGTAATTTTTTCTATTCATATTTTCAGTGTACTTTATGGATACTGTGTTTGAATTTAAGATTTATGTTTTTTTTAAGATTAAATATATTATATTTAATATGAACAGTGTAAGGAATATTTTTATTATTTTAGATTATCATTACGAGACATATCTGAGTATGATTTACTATATGACACTTTTTTCTAAATAAAACTGTTTCATAAATTAATAATAGTAAGTTTATTACAATATGTTTGATCCAAGTTTATATAGTGTACCAGATTAATCAGATTTGAAGCTGATTGCTCGATTTGTACAGTGACTTAAACTAACTAACGAATTGTATATAATTATAAGTTTAAAATTAGCAATGGGGACGGTAGTATAACGTGTTATAAAATTGAATAGTCCAGTATGGACTGGTATATGGGTAGTGGGTTATTATTAAATAACAAAAATAGTACAATATTTTTCTTAACGAGGCAGAAACCTATTATCAAAAGAATTGACGATTAAAATATTCCCGAATAATATAGATGGTAATTGCGGAAAATTATTACGTAAAAGTATAATTATTAGTCCAGCAAAATCTATAATTATTGCAATATCATACAACAGAAGTGCAATAATAATGGAAATCAGAAAAAAATGTATTTGTTAAAATGACGTTCATTTATTAATTAATAGTATGAAACGTCTTAAAATTAAAAAGTTACGAATTCGGAGCGACAAAAACCGAACACGCACGAACGAAATGAATAATCGTAAGAGAAAATGAATTATCAAGGCAGACATATTACCTTGAGCAATAAGTCATCGAAGATCTAAGTAAACCTAATGTGTTCTTTTAATGAATAACAACGTTATCCTTGAATTCACAATTAAGTAGAATTTGACCAAATAAAAAATATAACCATAAATGAATCGCACCTTTAACTGATTGCTATAAAAATATTGTTAAACGTGGAGAAATAATAATGAGAAATAAATTGCAGTTTTTTTTATAATTAGAAAAAAACTTTTACATCTACAATATAAATTTACACATGGAAAAAATAATTGAATAATATCAAGAAAAAACCAAAGAATTAGATTTAATTTTACGGCACTGTTTTTTTCGGTTGTATAATTAAATTTTATTTAATTTAATCACTATTTTATATAACGTATATACAATTTAAGAGAACTTTGATTAACGATCTGATTGCAAATTCCAGAATATTGCTTGTTCATGATCATTATATTGAACATTTTGATCGAATGGACCACTTATTTGAGAAAATAAGGAAAATAATTTATCATACCAAAAGTATTTAATTTAAAAAAAAGGATAATATATACCAATGCAAATAATAAATGTTATGCATAAATAAATACATTTTATGTTGACGTAATATAATTATGTCAAATATTATTACCATTTAACAAAAATGTTTTTAGCTCATCTATAATTTTATCTATAATTACATTGTATTAAAATTACAGTCAGCATTTATCAAGTGAATTATATTATTACTAGAAAAAATAATATACATTTCCTGTCAAAATTGCAACATGCGGTATTTCATTTCAATGAAAGACAATATTTGTACAATTAATATCCACTTCCCAAATTAAATTATGCCTTTGTCATTATTAGAATGTTATTCAAAGTTAAAATCAATCGAAACATTCTCAAAGTGAATATTAAATTTAAAAATAAATTTTAGAGTTTTTGCATACCATTATAACTTATAACAATATAAAATTTAATTTAATTAAATAACTCAATGTAATTTAAACAAAAAATTCTATATATATACATAAATATTTCAATAATCGTACATTTTATATTACACAAAAAATTATATTCAACGTAAATGTTTTATCCAACAAAATATTGAACAACGAATGTGTTTTATTAACAAAAATTTTGTTGAAATCTGATATTCTGAACTATAACTATATATTGCATATATAAATCTTACGATACAAAGTTAGTCTTTATAATTTAATTTCGTTTACTGAATTGGTCCTATATATAATCTGAAAATATTATACTACATCAATACTTTGTATATATATAACAATAATAATATTAAAATTAATTTTATTATTATTTATATAGTCATAAAAATTATCGAATTAATTGAAAAAACGCTCGTATACGTTTTTTTTTTAACTTAATATATTAAATTACCAACGAAAAGATCAAAAGATGTCTGAATTTAAAACAAATCTTAATAAAATACACCGCAAACATATTTCACTATCTCGTCAAGACCAATCGAAAATAGTTGACGACATAATCGCAATTCGGTTTGGAAGCTTTCATAACACGAGTCATAAATGTCACTTTGCGGTATTCCGAATTGGTACCGCGCAGCGCGCTTCGAGACGGTTTCCGTTCGCTCAACGTCGAACAAAACTGCGAACGCGAGGCGCCTAAAAAAGCACGAAATGGCAAGTAACAGCTCTCGGGATGTACGCGAGTGAGTAAATAAGACGATTTACCGAGTCGGCGTCATGGCATTCATTACGCAGTTTAATGAAACCGGCGTACCGTTATAATATAATATAAAAACCGGTTTCGCGCGCGCAATTTTTTGCGGATTCAAAATTCGTCGGAACTTTGTATTTTTTTTCTTATCTTTATTATTATCATTACCTATTTTTTCATCGCGATACGTATCACATTTGCGTGGACTTTCTAACGACCGCCGGCACATCAAGTGCCGGAAGAGTTCCACAAGTCGAAGCAGAATAATCCTCTCGAAAATCAAGGGAAATTGCTGTTTACGATGTTGCGCGCAAACGAATTTTCGGAATAACTCGCTCAATCAGTTCGCAATTATTATTTGCGTGCGGCGTAATTTATTTAAATAATCGCTTTTGTGCGATGTTTATCTTCGATCAAAATTACAATCTTCAAGTTTAAGTATTGACGAAAAAATAACACACTCGGTCGTAACTTCGGGCAAGGAATTCTTCTACGGCTTGAAAAGTTCATTTTCCAGACCGCGCGAAACGCGCGCGAAGGACGGATTTCACTTGTTTTGCGCGATCATTTTGCGTATTACCTATTTCATTGCAATTGCAAGAAATCGTTGCAAATTCGTGCATGTCTTTTAACGTTATCGCTTATATATTCGTAAATTTTGTAACACCAACGTTTCTCACTTTAATTGCGATAAGTGTGTCCCGCTTTTAAGCATGTAAGTGTTATAAGTGCAAATAACTCGAATATGGAATTACAAAATTTTTCTTTAATTTCACAAATTATATGGAGTGCAGACTTGTTACATATATTTCTTTCTCAATCTTAACAATCTTTCTATAATATTTTTTGTTTCCACATAGAAAAAAGTATAGTAAAAATTGACTATATTTTACGGTAAGTCATAATCAGAAAACCATGTTTTTCAGAATTTAATAGAATTTATAAACAAAAATACTATACTCCTGATTATCATAAACTACACTGAGACGAATAAACAACGAAAAATTACCATTTACATTATTAAATATTATGGTTTTACTCTTATGGTTCCAAATTAAGGTTATAAATATTAATTTTTCGTCATTTATTTATTTATTTCATTTACATATTTATTTCTCAATGTATAGTAAAATTTATCAGGTCTTTAACCTTCGCCAATTTAAGACTAATTATGGAAACGCGTTCAGTTTTTACGCAAAAAAACACGAATTATTATTCGCTATTCGCAAACGAATCATAAAATATAATACCATTTCTAAATCGAGCACTATATAATTTGACCAAGATTTTTGGCAGATCAATTCGCCGAATTCCGCCAGCATAAATTTGAAACTGCGATACCATGCAAGTCATCGCATAATTACAGCAATAATATCGTCAAACCGCGTAATACAAACCGCTGCTACAAGCGCAAGAATAACTTTGTCCCGCGAAACCTTCGGACAGCCCTCGTGGCATGAGTCGATAAATTCAATGTGCCAGCGCAAGCCTTTTTTATCTTCTTGCAAGACAAGGTCGACTAACTGTACGTACGTACGTATATGTATAAGTATTGGTGCACACGAACACAGCGAAAAGGTGCCCGTATGAACACGTGCAATCGAGTGTAAGCCGCGGAACAACAACAACTTAGCAAAAGCTTATAAATGTAAACTAACTAAAAATGTGAAACAATGATAATTCGCTTATATTATATAAAAATGTTATTATCGGCTATGCGCATTTTTTAATATACACGCATACTATATAAGCCATTTTATGTCATTAACAAATATCAGCTGTGTAAATGCTGACCGCTTAATGCCACAAAAGAGCGCGTTCGTTTGAGGTTGACCAATTTCACGGTTATGAATTAAGTGTTCTATTATAAGATGCAAGTTCAAGTAGGCTTATGCAATTTTAGTTGGTATTTGCAATTTTTTGGCACGCTTCTAGAAAAATGTTTAAGAATTCAGGAGTGAGAAATACAATGGCAAAGACAGACCGTCATAAAATTGTATCTTAACACTGTAAAATCAGGAACCTTTTGAATGTCTTATTTTCAGATACTACCGCCTTAAAAGGCACTATGTAACTTGCACGAAAAGACGCCTTATAAATAAGCCATTTTGAAGGTTTAAGACGCCGAAATATCAGGCGTTGAAAGACGCCTCAATTAAAATGAATTATTTTTCGGTGTTTTTATTTATTAAAAGTAATAAAAATTGATATTTTTAGTTGATATGAAAAATCAATGAAATTATACATCTATAATAATATCTTTAATGTTATTAGATAAAATACATGGAATGTACCATAAGTGACAGGAGACCAGATTATGTATGATCTAAGGTGTCTTGCAAATGTCTTACTATAAGTCGCCAAACAGATTTTGTAAGTGAACGACTGAAAACTGTCTACGAAAAAGTGCCTTTATTTAAGACACCTGTTTTTACAGTGAAATATATTTATAAGTGTCGAATTTTTTAATTTATTCGTATAATAAAGTAATAATAATATCACGTAATAAACGTATCAATTAAGAACGAGAAATAAGAAAACAATGTATTGAATTGAATGGTGATTAATGCAGGGTAAGCGAAAGATAAAAGAGTCTATTTCTTGCTATAGAAAATAGACTCTACCAATGGTTTTTGTACTATCTTTGTTTGTTGCATTACTATATACTACTGAGCATTTATTGTTTCGTCTTACTCACACAATTAGTCAGACCTACAGAACGGCGTGTATAATCGTTTCTGGCAAATAAATTATAGATTAATTGTAAAAGATATAACTTTCTTAATTACAAAAAATAAATGAACGCTATCCTTACGACTTCAATGCATCTTACAAGATATGATACTTTATACGCGTGCAAAATACGATATTTACGCTAAATTTAATCCAGCTATATGTATGTGTAATGATATTAAATAATTCATATTTAATATAAATCTACAGCAAAAACACATTAAATACATTACATTCAATTGAATCCAATTTAAAATAATTATAGTTTTTTATTACAAACAGAACAGTAAATAATTTATTAAATGAAACAATGCTTTGTATTTTAATTTGATCAGACATTTATAATATTCTAATAAAATATTTTTCTCTCCTTGAATACTTAATCGAATAACAAAATATGGCTAAAAAACAATCGAATTAATTTTCGATGTATCTTAAAGAAATCTCATTAAACGACTCGATTGTCAATACATAATGTTCATCAATTTAATAACGAAGAATCTGTTTTTCGATAAATATTTCCATTTAATTTTGAATTTAACGTCAATTCAAATCTGATAGTGCCTCGTTACATAGAATCCACTGATATTTTAAACAAACTATTCTTGTCGCCAGGTAAAAGATTGTGTAATACGACAAAGTTTCATAACAGCGCGTGGTACCGGTTTAAAGACAACACGTATCCTGATAGATTCATTATTTCGAGCGTATTTCGTATAATATATGAATACACGAGTGAATTGCCGACGTATCCGCGTGATAAATAAAAATTGACCGAACACCTTAACATTTCATATACATCTGTTTATCAAACATTCGTAACGCGAACGTTAGCCGCGAACTTATATCGTCAACGATCGTATAATACTTTGAAATTGCGAATTAATCTGATTCGTATCATAAATACAGTTTATTTAACTTTTAAGATAAACGCGTGCTATGTATTTTAATAAATTTCGTTATATAACCGAATTACTGTAAAAACATATTCACTCGTAAACTCACGATTAGATTCGAGCATTTATATATAGTGAATTCATTTAAACGACGGGAATTATCATTTTGATTCAACAACAATTTTTTTTAAGTTAATAAAAAAAAAGAGAAACGAAATTTAAATTTATGCGTTGTATATGCGCGATGATAATAATAACACGGCGCAAGTTGTCGTTTTTTTTCAAATTTATAAATCAATTTCTCGCGCTTTTCAGTTTAGCTATTTTTATAAGCCATTTTTGTACAAAATCAGCTCAAATTTTGTGAAGATACGATTTAACGCCAAAAGAACGAATCGTATTATTCAACTGAATAACGTAGCTAGGTGAACAAGATTGGAGTGTTGATTAAGAAAGATCGTGCGATAGTGAGGTAATATTATGATGAGGTGTATACAACAAGCTGCGACGTCATTGAGATCACTCAATGAGGTCCAAGGTCTTCGACGACGTAATATTCATGAGTAGAAATGAACAAGAGAAATGTTCTATTATTAACAAAAGGCTAAAGCATCGAAAGTTACAAAAGAAGTGAAATATCGAGGGAGTCGATTTTATAGTTTTCTATGTCATATATAATAAATAAAGTTAGACAATTTTATAATTGAATAAAAAATTACTGAACAAAATTCGCGTTTCAGTAGTCGCTGTGACATTTTGCCGAACCGACGACATTTTATCAACGATGACATTTATACGCGAGAACTAAAATGTATCAACCGCGAACACATAAAAATACAGAAAATTATCAACACAACAGCTTGTTGAATTTACATAAAATCAAATCAATGGTTGATAAAATTGGTGTTTATTATATCTGCTTGACATTTGACCGTCTCATTTTTCGCTGATATTTTATCAGTCCTGAATTCATTTTACCACTGACGTTGAATTCAACCGAACTGACCGAAGCTGTCCATTGTTTTCAACATAATATAAAGCTGCTCGTGTATACCTACATAACGCGTGAACTAGTAACCAGTTGATAAAACCTGAAGTTTAATCTTGTATCTGTTAAAACTAGACCTTCGTTATAATGTTAATATTACGAATACATTGTTTTACGAAATGTCAGATTGATAAAATATCAGACAATATATATATATTTATATACGTATACATATTTACTTGTGTAAATAATTAATCTAAAATACTTCGGTATGGTATATCATTGACTTGAATGACAAGCGCTTTATAATAAATGTTATACTTCCATATATATATATATATGCAAAGAAATTGCAATTTCTTTATAAACATATCATTTTTGCACAATTTCATATGTACTTTCACAAGTTAATTTCATAATTAATCATTTCCTCGATGTTTTTTAATGCATGTTATTATCCATTTACGTTTTAACAAACCGTTGAAAACGTAATTTACAGCAAATGAAAGTTTAGCATCTTATTAATTAAGTATCAACGAGCTAATCAACTAGAATTAAACGATTCCATTTATCACAAAACCAAGTCCTCTCGTCCGATATTAAGATCGACTTTTTGAGCATCAATCCTAATCCTGTATACGCATTATATTCGGTATTTCACAAACGCAGTCTTTGCGATTAACATAATTTATCGTTATTGTTTATTACAAATGTCAATAAAATATCCATCAATTAACCCGTTCCGCGTCGACTTCTCCCCGCTCCCGTTAATATAACTATCGCAAAATTCTGAAATTAATAGGTCTCTCGTTTTTATTGCAAGCACAATCGTAATTAAGTTTATGAAAAACACGTTGAAAAAATTGCATTAAAATTGCCACACTTTGAAGCAACGCCTGCAGTTTTTTCTTGCATTGTTCACGTTATCTTACAGTTTCATAAGTACAATAATTTGTATTCCAATACTTTTTACGCGTGTACATGACCTTGTTATTCCGTGATAATTGTATCATAAACATGAACTCGTCACCGTTCGCGTGAATCAAATCATTCATTATTCGGAAAAATTGTTTTTCAATTCAAGCGTGTAGCACGAGTACGTGCGATGTAACGTCGTCTCTGGCGATCGGTTATGTGTATGTAAGATCATTCGTCAGAGGCTAAATCGCGTATAAAGAAACAACGCGCAAGGGTCAACGTGATACGTTAAGCAACCGACGATACGTTATCTCGTTTTAGACATTCGGAACAATTGTCGAGTTATTCTTAAAAAATTACCATAGATTACTTTCGATTATTTTCCTTTGCTTAGAGAAAACACATGAGATGCTGTTGGGTCGCGTTTTGATTACTGCAAATCAATCCGGCGCGTATGAATTATTATAGATATATCGAAGAATAATGCATAATTAGGGAAATAATTTGAATGAATATTGTTTTAGCGAAATCGGAAAAAGGTCGTGGAAAAATGTAATGTAATTGGGTGAGCTTGAGATATATTGTCAAGAGGATGTTTTTTGGACGTTGTTTGAACGACGAATAAACATGTTCTTCTTATACAAATATAATTGAAGTTATTACTTTTACGGGTTTACGGTAATATAAATTAATGCAATTTAAATTAAAAGACAGTTTATTAAGAAGACATGCAAAGAGGGGATCCACGTGGTTAATACCTTTTTAATGAAGTATTTTAAAAGTTTGAAGATTAGATGTAAGTAATTTGGAGCTCGCACTTTTCAATATTGCGATTTTAATCATCCGTTTTAATAATTCGCGATGTTATACTGGTTTGGCAGTTTTAAACAAAAACGGCTATATTACTTTTTGAAACGGAATTTCGTATTTAATGTTGTAACAAATAAAATACGTTAATGTAATTATAATTTGCAATAATTTTGTCGAATTGATTTTAAAATGTATATAATTCAATTATTTAATGAGATAAAATTATTATTATGTAGCTTTTATATCATATATATAGGTATAATTAAATATTTACAATGTCTAACTTAATCTATAAAAGTTGATCAAAATTTCCATAAATCAAAACCTGATTAAATATTATATTATATTATTATTTATACACTTATTAATTAAATATATTTTAAATTGAAATTTATAATTATGAAATATAAAATACGAAATATATTATTTTATAATATTATTCGATTTATATAAATTTTGAAAACTGGAATTAATTTAGTGCTTCATTATTCAAATCGACTACGAACCAACTCCTTTGTGATTTATGTATATATATATCTACACACAAAATATGTCAGAATCTAATAATTATAGCATTCGAAACAAACATAATGTGCTTTTGCCATCAATTTTGCTTCAATTATTATTGTTGTTAACATTTATGTGCAAATACACCCATATATATTATAAATAAAAATAACCAAAAGAAGACGATAGAAATTAAAGGGAAAATGTTAAATAAAAATATAATAATCAATATGCAAATTACGCCGCATTTCAATTATCCTCATTCCCGATACATATTTCTTATTTATCACCATAAAACCCCACAGCCCTGTTTTCGTG
>JABFQC010005470.1:0-11617 GCA_022817085.1 Psilanteris sp. ZL-2020 | reverse complement strand
TAACTGACCCAAAACCAGCCCTATGCATCTGTGAATTAATTTGTTGACATGGATTGACCGACTTTTTCTGGTGGCGCCACATATGCAATAGGCGTCTTGCCTCTTTCATTTAAACAACCTTCTGTTTCGAAATTTAATTAAACTAAACTGTTTAATTTAAACAGAAAGAGGTAACATGCATAAAAATGCAATTTTACAGTGGTAACTATTATATTTTAGTAGAGTAAACGTTATTCTATTAAAACCATGCATAAAACTACAATTTTAATTCAAATGTTCTAGAATATTCTTAGGTTAGTTTGTTTGTTATTAATTCATTCTAATTATAACATAATATTTCCATGCGGAAATATGCGCATTATTCTATTGCGCATTGTACTAACTGTTTACAGAGACGTCTAATATACTGCCATATTACTTACATGCTAGTATATAGCAGGACTCCTTACAGTCTTCGTGGAAAAACCATGAAGGTATTACCACATTTCACCCTATACAAGTCACATAACAGATTAGATAGGTAAGAACCAATTTAATTTACGATGCATAAGACAAAAAATGAAAATATACATAAAGGGTATTATGGTGTTGACAAAAATAAAAAATTCCGTTAAATTTTTCGGAATATTGTTAGCACATAAAATTAAAATATTTATAACACTCACAAATATACTTATCAGATCTTTAATTATATAAAAAATGTATATGCTTTAATGTAATCTTATAAAATAATATGAATAGTAATACCTCTATAGTTACATACTCTCGTAAGTGTCATATTTGTGTTTTCATTCGTTCGTCAACGTTTTATGAAAAATTGCTTGTAAAACATTTTTGAATTCATGACTATTGCATAATACTTTTTGCAATAAAGCGTTAATTATGGGACTTCATTTTAACCAATAATACTAATAACATTGACGACATTTGATATTTAACACACTGACACGATATAACTTCACTTATATGTGACGTTCAATTCAGCAAACTCATACTTTAATTGCGAGTTTTATATTTGTTTTAGAAAGTGTATCATACTACTCGCGTGTTTAATAAATCTATAATTTATTATAAGCATAATTTCCGAGTGTTGTTATTCGGACAGAAATTAAAAATATATGATCCTAAATTTGACACGGAACACACGGACGGTAAGCAAAACGCAGAATTAATGACAAAAATTAAAAGCCAGAATGAAATTTTCAAACATGACTAGACATTGAAAATTACTAGAAAAATAAAAAAAAATAATATAAATATCGATATAAAAAAATAATACTTCAAGGATCATAGAAATCGGTAGTGTTGCATATGAATAACTATTAAAAGGATTCTTGTATTTAGAATGGCAAAGATGTAAAGTCTGTGACCAAATAAGTATTAGAAGGTGTTTTAAAAATTGTTGGGAGTATGGACACTCCCATATAACGTGAAAAAAGAAACAGCTTGTAAACCTGTGCTGAAAACCATAAAGCAACAGAGTTTCCTAATATAAATAAAATTAAAAAATATATTAATTGTATTAATAAAAAAAAAACAAATTTAAACGACAACTAAATGGCAACCGACAGGAATTGTTCTCATTATCTGAGAATTTTAATAAAACTTGACAATGCAGAATAAACACGACAATACATTAAATGCATAAATATAGCTAGTTTTTATCACAAATTAGACTAGGTACAAAATTATCTGAAAAATAATAAAAACAATATTGATATTCTTGCATTAACTGAGTCGAGTACAAATAACAACATGGATAATAAAAGCAATATCAAAGACTATATGACCTCATAAGATGTGATGCGGAGAGCAGTTTTACAGATGGTGTGACCGTGTATGTGCATCAAACTGTCAGTTACAAAAAGGTTTTCTCGGTTCGGAATGAGAAGAATTTTTGGTGTATAGGTATTAATGTTTGAATAAGTTCTAGAAGAGTAATATTATATTTCTGTACCAATCACTGAGTGGCTCTGACGCGAATTTTTAAAAAGTTTTTAGAAGATAAAGTTGACGAATTAAATAATAAATACAACCTTATGGTAATAGGTGATTTTAACATTGGCATGATAAAACGAAGCTACTATGCAGATAAATTAAATATTTTTTTGACAAGGGGTATGACACAGAGTATAAAACAACCAACAAGAACAACGTCATCTAGTGCAATTCTTATAGACTTAGTATTTGCACATGTCAATATACCATCTATTGTTAAAGATATACCGAAAATATCCGATAATGCATGGATATCAATATTGTTTAAATATGAGACAGTAGATCTGTCTCAAGAAAAGAATCTAATTCAAAAAAGAAATTGTATAAACTTTGACACAAGACATTATATTCATGCATAAACTAATGGACAATTTTTATAATTTTAAAGATAATGACGAACAAAATACTATATATAATATTAATGTGAAGGACAAACTGAAGTACGACGCAAATAAACTAACAAATACACTTATCACGACAATTGATCAGTTAGCGCTAGAAAAAATATTTACTAAGGGGAAAATAATTAAAAAATAGTTTATAATAATAAAAGTTTATAAATTTATAAAATATTAAAATTTATTTGTAAAATTTATTAAAGTTTATAAAAATAAATAAAATAAAATTTCCAGAAATCAATAAAATAATAAGAAACGCGATAATATATATAAAGTATTGAAAATACTTAAAATGATACAATTTTATAAGAAACGATACGAAACGATTAAACGGCTTAAATAAACAAATATTAATAGATATTTTTAATGTAATAGGCTGGGAGTATCTGAAATTTTTCATTAAAAAATGGTATTCTTCCATAAGAATGGGGGACAGTTACCGTCACACCTATTAGGACAGTTGGTCAGAAAAATATGTCAGAGTTGTATCCATTTATTATACACGCGATTTTGAAATGATTGATAGACATATTTTAATCAATAAATTTTTTTATATGGTACTAGGGACAATACTCTAAAATGGATTAAAGACTATATATCTGCGAGAAATTAATTATGTTGTTCCTCAAGGCTCTGTTTGGGATCACATACTGAGCATATTATATAGCAATGACTTGAAACAACATCTTGGCCAGCGTTGTGAAATCATAATGTTCGCTGACGACACACTGCTTTTTTTACTGAGAAAGATATGAACAGGGTGTAACAAAAATTAAATACTGCAATGATCCATTTGATTTATAAAATTCGTTCAAAGACATTTTTAGATATTAAAACTGAACATAAAACTGTGATACAAAAATTCAAATTCAAATTCAAAAGCTTTTCTTTTAACGTCTACTATTTGAGTTGGTAAAAAAGTTTTAAATTTCTTTCGAAAAAATAGAAAAAAATAGAGTAAAAAAAATGTAAAGTCTAAACTCCCGTTAAATACCGCTCAATATAAGTGCCGATCTAAGATTAATAACTAAAATAATTTCAAAACATTTCAAAAAGCCGAAAATTAAAAATTGAAAGACCCGAGAAATAAAGATAAACATGAGAAAGTTTATGAAGTATACGATCCCATCACACTGAAAAGCTTACCGCGAGTATTGAAGAAAGAAACGCTTGCTTGGTTCCTTATTAATAGAACAACATGACATACATGGCAGGATTGTCGTGACGACTTCATAAACGATTTTTTCCATTAGATTTTCAAAAACAATTAAATGACGAAATCTACAACCAAAAGCATAGAACAAACGAATAATTTAAAGAGTATGCCATGGGCCTATTAACGAAAATGAGACGGCTGAAAACACTGTCACAGGCCAATCTCAAGAACAACTTGAGATTATCTATGACAACATGCAGCCTACATGAAGAAAAAAACTGCTACTTCAGTATGATTGGTTAATACTGGCAACATAAAACTGATCCAGTATTACAACTAACTCTAAATCAGTGGAAAAAAAAAGACTGGAATCGCAACTACATTCAGACTGTATTGTATGCAGATATTCACTGAAATTAACTTACAATAATACTGTGTCTTGTTTTTACTCAAATATATTTATATTTTAATGTAAATTAAATTTAATATAAATCCTATAAATTAATAGTGATACAAAGTATACTCATATATTTTTAAAATTATAAAAAAAACTACTCTAGTTTAATTTGTAAATAATTTTCTTTTTCATAACACGATTAATAAATATTTATCTATTTATTAATATTATTAATTTAATTAAAAAACTATTAAATAAATAAATATTAAAATGTTTGGAAATTTTATATAAGAATTACTAATTATTAATAATAATTTAGTCGGATTATATTTGTATATAACATTTCTGTATTATGTAAACAAATTAGTATTAATTTCATATAAATTTAATGTATACTTTAATTTCTTTCATTTAAAATACAACAACGAAGAAACAACATTAATTTGTCAAACGTGTTATGAAACCTTCAATTCAACGTGTCTTCAGTATTAAAAATAACAGTGATTCATCCTTAAATGAACACTGAAACATCATTAGATGCAATATTGAATTGATATTGGCCTCTAATACTGCATCGCATTGTTGCCAACACTGAATCAGTTTTAAAGTGGCAGTTTTATTAAATAATACTGACGCAATTGTAGTTTGGAGCTGCATCGGTTGTTTTTTATTTCCCGCGTACCTATAAATTGTACATTTTTGTACAAATTGTAAAATTAATGGAAAAAATATATATCGAACATTGATGAGCGACGCCGCTCTGTATTAATAAATCAAGAAGGAACGAGATGTCCCTAGACCAACACCAGTTCGAATGCAACCTGCCATGCCATACGGATCGATCCAAGAGACGTTTGGAGGGACCACCGATACCACCAAAGCGACCTCCTATCAATACTATAACGAACAGTTATAATAGAAAAACCATATTGCTTGCGTTGTAAGCAAGTAGGAAACAATCGGAATGTATGTCGCAAAATTCTGTTCTAGGTGCGACAAAGATGGCGCATTGACACGGGAATGCCATCCGGACGAGGGAAACTTCACCAGGGTCGGACCAAGGGCCACAGGGGGCCAACCCAGCACCAATTGAACGAGATCTTTAAACCGAGGCCATGGGTTAATGTATGTCTGAAAGATAAAATATATGAGACCTTGCTCGACACAGGCTCAACATTATTTCATATTAGTTATCAGGTAGCAAAAGAAAGCAAAAATAAAATATCTTATGCTCCTGGAAATGTTAAAATAGCAGAGAATTAAACATAAATGTACTACATAATGTACAAATACCTATAAAGTATGAAAATAAAATAATGGATTATAATTTTAAAATATTACCAAATCTAAATGTCATTTCTATTCGGCGTTGATTTAATAAACAAACTAAAATTAAATGAGTCAGTAATTTGTAAAATTTCAGCGGGTTTTTTTCAAAGTGCCGAAAGCAAATTAACTGAAAGAATTCCTAGATAAAGAATTTGCAAAATTTACCGGTCGCACAGTCAACGTCATGCATGAAATACGTGTAAAAACTGATACACCAATGAAGCAAATGTATCGACCACGTACCCCGGCTATGCAGTATTAAATTATTAAACGATGAGGTAAATGAAATGCTTCAAGAAGCTGTTGTAGAACCTTCACATAGCCCGCGGAGTTCGCCTATAGTGGTTAAGAAGAAATACCGTAAACCAAGTTTCTGTATTGATTTTCGAAAAGTCAACGAAGTCACAGAAAAAGATGCGAACCCATCCCAGATTCAAGTAACTTTATATAAGTTAAATGGCGCAAAAAAATATACATCGACGATTGACTTGAAGATTGGCTACCGGTAGGTCCCGCTAACTCCTGAAAGTAAAGTTATCACAGCATTTACTGTACCCGGACGTGGACTCATGTCATTCACAGTAATATCATTCAGCTATTATACACCTGCTCGATAACATTATCGTACCAGAACTAGAGCCTAATGTACTGGTATATTTAGATGATATAATAGTGATAAGTCAAACGTTTGATGACTTATTATGTAACTGCGCCAGGCTTAGTTACAGCCTAATGAAGAAAAATGTCCCTTTATGAAGACAAAAATGAAATATCTGGGGCACTTAATTGATAATAGAGGCATACAAACCGACCCTTCTAAAATAGAAGCCATAACTAAATTGTTATTAAGCCATAACTAAAAGAGCACCGGCCCTAGAGAAAACATCTTCGCGTTCCACCATCTTCACGACGGGCAATACCACCGTCCAGACCCCGAAGTCGTTCACCGTGCCACCATCTGTCTTACCCCCGCTGTCTCCAAACCACCGGAGCAGAAATGGCCGAATTTCAACTGGGAAACCGTGAATGTCACCGGAGTGAGTGAATCCGGAGTCGGAATAACCTGCGGGCAACCCGGGGCTGACTCCTCCTTCACTGTGTGCACGTTGACACAGTACCGGCAACAGGAATAGCCGATATTCGGCGGCGACGTATAGCGGTGATCCGGGCAACGAATCATACTGCAGCGCGAGTATAGCCTGCGAATAGGATAACAAAATCGATATCTGGGCAAAGCGATACCAAATGAAAACGAACGATCCCTATCTCCGGTCACAGGTTAGCCGGTCTGAATAAAACACGTTCAAACATATGCCGCTAACGCACTCAGCTGTCATCAGCTACGAACCAGTTAGAATTCCGATATCCAGCGCATAACGGTATCTTTTTCCTCCCACGGTCCATAGTGTAAGTATATAGGTGACGCGGTAACATGGTTGCGCAGTAACCACCAATGAAATGCGTTGCCGAAGTGGATAATTTCGTGATTACAGAGACCGTTCATAATTTCGCCTTGATAATTAAAACCCTAACCCCTAAAGTTATCTTAGATAACAACAATAATATTTAATTACTAAATCATAATTAATATTCAATTAATAATCATTTTAATTAATTAATTGTAAAATTTCATTTTTATACATTGACACTTCTCATACTTATTGTATACTTATTATATTATTGGTATTAAAATATATCATATTTTTAATACTAACATTTTAACAATATCAATAAACTTTTTATATAATATACGCACGCCAATGGATTGCTATTTTTTCTCTAAAATACAATTTAATATTATTCAGTTTTTAAATAATGAATATGTGAAAACGTGGATCTAAAATTAGCGTATCGGATTTTTTTAGTTTCATAATGAAATTAAATAATAATTATTTATTCACTTTTATATTAAATTGATATCAACATCACTTGGAAACAAATCATTTAGATATACTATTTTGTTTCTATTAATTGCATTGAAGCTTATTAAGCACAAGAATAAAAGTTTAAATATGTTCGAGATTTATTTTACCATGATCGGTTTTATTGTTAACTATACTACTCATATTAAAATTTCCGATACAATATACATTTCGGCAATGCAATTCATTGGCTGTTGCCCTTCTCTTTACAACGTTATGCGCAGCGTGTCACCTATATGCTTACATTATGTCACGGTCTGAGTAACCGGCCGTTCTCAACTACTCCACCGTCATCAGCGACCGAGACAAATTGTGGCAACAGCGCACCCACCTATCGTCTTTCAAGTGTTTCTTTCTTGAATACTCGCGGTAAGCTTTTCAGTGCGATGAGATCGTCTACTTCATAAACTTTCTTATGTTTATCTTTATTTCTCAGGTCTTTCAATTTTTAGTTTTCGGCTAAAATCAAATGTTTTGAAATTATTTTAGTTATTAATCTTAGATCGGCACTTATATTGAGCGGTATTTAACGTGTGTTTAGACATTACATTTATTTAAAGGAAGGTTCGGGGACAGTCGGCCATTTTTTTTTGTATACTTACAATGTAAATACAATTTACAATTTTAAAGACTGGTGATTTCGGGGACGTCTCCGAAACAACATTGCATTTAATGGAAGTTTCAGGGACAGTCTCATAAACTACGGTACTGGGGCCCCCTAGGACCTTCGCATTCTGGGTTTGGCTAGATTTTTAGGGGGGAGGGGTTGGGGGGCGCAAAAAGTTTTAAAAATTAAAATCGTGGTTTCATGGAAATCTAGGTGTAGATAATTTTGAAATTATACACTTAAAATTATATTAGTGAATAATAAATTTACTTCTTTAATTTTTTAATTTTACTTAAAAAAATTAAAATTTGATATTCATTCAGGACATTATATCATTTTAGAAGAATGTCATTTCTTAAAAAAGTGAAGATTTGTGGCGACTTGTGTAGCCACATCAACGATTTCTTTTGAAATTTAAATTTTGTTAGATAAAATTAATCTCCCATATTAAAAAAATGGTATGAATTATTTACAAATTATATGAAATTTATTATACATTATTATAACAAAAAATACTAACACTGTTGCACTAGACCTCCAGAACCCGCTTAATAATAAGTTAATATTATTTAGTCTCGTTCTTTGGAGAAATAAACAAATCTGGTTTTAGTTTTTATATTTTATACAATTTACAAATTTAAATCTCACAAATGGCACATAAAATAACAATGGTATAAATAACATTAATACTTAGCATGTAAAATCTAGGAGTGGATAATTTTGGCGTGATATTATATAAATATCTTGAAAAAAGGCTTGTCGCCAAGGTTTTTGTGAATTAGTCCTGCTGGAACGGTCTAAGAGCTTTATAATATAATATTATTATTCATTTAATAATATTATAACAGTAATATTAAGTTTTGAGTTTTTAATTTTCTGAAAAATATAATTGGCTCATTCAGTAATATCACATATTTTATATGCAACCCCAACAACACACGAACGTTTCAGAAAGGTAGATAGAAGAATTTCAGTCAACCTTCTGAACATTCGTTAGAGGTAGATTTTAGATCACAAATGTTACATCAAATATTCCGTCAATATAGAAATGTCCGCCAAAAAGTTGTTTTTAAAAACATTGACGGATGTCAACATCCGTTAACAATGGAAGCAATAATAAAGGTTTGTTGAACATTGAATAAAAATCATAAAGTTTAGGTTATGCGGTGATTTAAATCATTTGAATAGACAAACTTGTATAAGAAATTAATTAATGAATGTTGACAATAACTAAAATAAAAAATAAAATAAAAATATATTCAAATTACAGCAGTTAATTAATATTTTGTGGTTTTATGTTATTTTTTATTTAAAGAAATTAGTTTTTCATTTTTTTGTCATATTCTTCTACTACCGAAATTCGAACCGAATGTGTGAATTATACGAATAACCTCTAACCGCTCGGCTATCATGACTTTTAATATTGAATTCATTAAGAGACTTATTGAATACTAATATGCAAATTACGTTCCGCTTAAGAAGTGTTTCAAAGCATTTATCGTTATATATTATGATGGCCGAGTGGTTAAAGTTCATTCGTATAATTCACATATTCATATGAGTATTTGACATTATTTTGATTATAATTTTTTTTCTTTTTTTTTCTTCAAAAACAGTATTTTGTCAAAAACAATTGAAAAAATAATTCCTTTTAATAAAAAAGAAAATAAAACCACAAAATATGAACTAATTGCTGCACGTTTAATACACTTTTATATCATTAATTAATTTCTTATATATTTTTAATAGAATATAACCTAAACTTTATGATTTTTATTCAATGTTCAATAAACCTTTATTATTTCTTCCATTAGGCTTCTGTCAACATTTTTAAAAACAACTTTTGGGCGGATATTTCTATGTTCACGGAATATTTGATGTAACATTTGTGATCTAAAATCTACCTTTAACAAATGTTCAGAAGGTAGACAGAAAATCTTTTATCTACCTTTCTCAAACGTACGTGTGTTGTTGGGGAATCATTGATATCACTTTTAAATATACATAGTTATATGTTTAAATTTATTTTGTCATAGTAAAATTTTAAATAATTTTGGAGAAGATATACTTCGTTAATATTTATATTTATGAAAACGATCAGTTTGGAATAATTATTATCATAAGTTATGATTCTTTGTTTTGTTTTAAGTTTGGATTAATTTATCATAAGTTATGAGTTTTTTTAATAAATTTTAATTTTGATTTTGTGTAAGTTGTGAATTTTAATTTACCAAAATATGAAATTGGCTCATTTAGTGGCCAATGAAATGGCTGATATCATTAAATGATTTTCATTAAATTCTATAATACGTTTATTTTTCGTGCACACCTACATTTATAACTTTTTGTAGAATTTATTTAATGGTAAGAAAATCAATTTAACATACTATTAGAAATAGAAAATAGAAAAACGTAACTAGAAAATTAATTTTCGAGGAAATAAAAATACGAGTTGACTAATTACGTCAAGAATTTTATTTGTAAATATAAATTGTAAAAAACTTATTTCCCGCCATCAAAAAATGTAGCAAGTAATTACATTTTATTAAAAAAAAATTTTAATACTGCAATAACAAAAAACATTACTCCGTTAGGTCAGACATGAGATACCCTCTTGAGATAGTCTTTCAAGCGATTTTCACAGACATTGCAGATTTTGTTATATTTTCGTTAATTTATATAACAGATTTATTTTTCATGTATACTATCATTGTTTTCTTAACGTAACCTTATAAAGGTAAAATAACATCGAGCCAAGGTTTGCGCTCTCACCGTATATATAGAAACAATAAATATTCATAACTCTGAATATAAAATATGTGATATCACTGACAGAGCCAATTAATAGAGAAAGCAATTATCTCCTTTTAACAAAGAATATCGACTATCTTCTCCAAAAGTAACATTAATGATATCACTGAATGAGCCAATTTCGTATTTCGGAAATCAAAACTCGGAACCTATTAAAGCTCAAAATCTATATGATATCACTGAAAGAGCCAATTATTAGAGAAGGAGAATCTTATAAAGGTAACAAAACATCGAGCCAAGGTTTATGTGTCCATCGAATATATATAAATAAAATATATAATCATAACTCTGCGTATTAAATATGTGATATCACTGAAAGAGCCAATTTTGTATTTCGGAAAATTAAAAACTCAAAACTTATTAAATCTGAAAATCCAAATCCACAACTGTGCATATAAAATATGTGATATCACTGAATGAGCCAAATTCGTATTTCGGAGAATTATAAACTCAAAACTTATTAAAAGTCAAAATACAAATATTTTCCCATCATTACCCACAAACACATATTTCTACATATAACTTATGTGATAGTATCACGAAATTAGTCAATTATATATTTCGATATGTAAAAAAGACAATCTTATTAAAACTCAAAATACAAACTCAAAACATAATATCCCTCAATGAGAAATTTTCATTATACTAATGTATAATAAACCACTAATGAATTGTAAATAATTCATGCCATTTTTCGAATATGGGAGATTAATTTTACCTAACCAAATTTACGTTTCAAATAAAATTGTTGTTCTTAGTTAATATTTAAATACTAATCTTCGTTATTTCTAAAAAATAACATTGTTCAAATCAAATCAAAATCTGGAATATTTGTTAATATTGTAAAAAGAACCACCTTAACTGTAAATACATAACGTAAAAATATCCTATAGAATACAGAACACTAACTTAAAAATTTAATTTGAAAATTAAAAAGAAAAATTATGCTTATAATCTTAAATTAAATGGAAGTATACGTAATTAAATAAGCATTATTTC
>JABFQC010005469.1:0-11623 GCA_022817085.1 Psilanteris sp. ZL-2020 | reverse complement strand
CCTTAAATCCGAGGATAGTGGAAATGACCGCGCCGGGAGCGGAGCCAGTCCGAATCATAACAACCACCAAAATGGCCCCGCAAGTTCGGAAAGCGGCCAAGAAAGTCAGGATGGCATTGGCCCATCGTCATCTTCAGGTAAACACTATGCTGAATCTTTTTGTGTGCAGTTTTACGTAATTTTGTTTTTCATCACTTTTGACTCATTACAGGAAGTTAAATAAGTTGCAAAGAGTCGTTCAGATTAACGCAAATTTGTACGGAGAAAAATGATATATTATAATATTATCTCATTCTGACGTTGGAAGTTTGTCTTGAAAAGTATTTAAAAACGCGCTATACCACTAAAACAATGCTTATTATATGATATTGCTAAAATTTGTCGAAACGTCTATTGAACCGTCCTACCAATTCTAGAAAGTATAGTAATTTATATATATGAAAGCATTTTTCTCAGTGTAACTTTAAGATTTGATTATATTGAAAGTTCAGTAAATATTATTAAAAACACTGTAACTTACGGACAAAACAAAAATTCAATCAGAAAATACCGAATTTTTATTGTAAACATTGATGAATTTTTGATATATATTTACAAACATTCATCAATGTTTACTAAAAAGTTCGGTAATTTATAACTGAAATTTTGTTTTGTCCGTGAGTTACTGTGATTTTAATAATATTTACTGAACTTTCAGTACCACAAACGCGTTTAGTGTTTTAGGATTTTAAAAATATAATTAAATTCATTTTGTATTTCTTCAGTTTTATCATCTTTAACTTTAATTTATATGTTAATTTAACTAAATATATGTAATAAAACATAACTAATATATGTATATAATTAATTTACCAAAATACAAAAACGTTGATTTATCCAATTCATGTCTTGTTTATATTTATTTACTTAAATTATAAATGATTGATTAAAAAGCAGTGCAAGATTTTAGTAATGATTTTAGTACTTTTATGCAATAAATGAAGCAATGAACACGAATTAATATCATTTAAAATGATTTAATAGATTAAATGGAAAATATTATCCATTAAATTACTTTTTAAATCAGTACTTATATATTTGTGACTGATGAAAACGAAGAAAATAATTTAAAAGCTGTAATTGAACTCTAATAAAACGGTTTAATAAACACAAACACAAATGAATCGTTGAAAAAAGTGGAACAAAATGAAACGATATTAATTCGGTTTTCTTTAATAGTTTGTGCATAATTATTTTCGAACAAATTGTATATACTGAATTCGTGCTCCAATTTTTACATTTTCACACGTTACTAATATTGATCATACTTGTAAACTATGTATACTAATAGTTAGATATATATATATATATATAATTAATATTTTTTATTCACAAAATGAAATTCATCTTAATGTTTCAATTTGATAAATGATGGTTACCAATTTTAATTGATAATAACAATGTTATTGGCAAATCTTTCTACGCGTAAATGTTAATATTTGTAATGCATGATTTTCTGCTGAATAAATGATATTCATACATTCGTATGAAATAAATTATCAGTTATCATGTAGCAATTGATAAATTCATTCTCTTATAATTTTAATCATACGTTTATAATTATACCTCTCGTTATTTGAAATATATAGCAATGTACAGCAAATATTCAAAAGTAATAAATATAATTGCAAAAGTATAATAATCGTACTGTTTTTATTTTGTTATTAATTCATTTTACGATATTAACAATTAACATACTGATATAAACGGGATTTTAATTTTTGAATAATTTGAAAAATACGCATGTTAAATGATCCGTAATTCGGGATTAAATGTTATTAAAATACAAATTTTATATTACTTTTATGAAATTTAATTATTCATCTAAATAATTTTGAAATTATATTTCTTTTGCAATGTAAATTATTTAATAGTTTAGAATAAATAAAGAACTATATTTAATTAAATTGCAGTTACTGAACTTCTTGTTTTTCAAAAATTAATATGACAATGTTTTATGTGTTTTAATCGCAATAAACATTTTTATTTTTTTTAGTAACGTTGAATATATTTATACTAATTTTTATTATTTAATTTAATATTTTAAATTATTAGTTGGAATTGTACGTATTCACGCGTACGTGTCACTGGGTAAAAATGGATAACTGAATTCTATAACAACGCAATGCAAATTTTGAAAATGATTCACAATATTTGCAATTTAATGCAATTGTACAAACATAAATATATTTTAAAATACATAGTTATTATTGCACGTGATATATTAAACAAAAGCGTTGAATGAATTCATTGTTTCTCTATTATTAGTATTTGTTTTCTTCAGTGATGTAAGAGTTCGTTTTCCTATTTCAGGTGTGATGCAGGATACGGAGCAATTAAGAAACGAAAGTATCGCCTGTTTGAGAGCGAAAGCCCAGCAGCACCAACTGCAACTAAGTCTACAGCCTACATCGTCTCCTGGCAGCACGCCGTACCCGGCAGGTCCACCGGCCACCTCCCTTCACGCCTCTGTATAAAAAAAATCAAATGTCAACCTCTTGTTACTGACTAACGATTATGTAACTAATTAATAATATTAAATCTTTGAAGCTTCGTATGATCCTAGAAATGATTAATTCTGGAACGAAGGCTGTACAGGTATAACTAAATGAAGAGAAAAAGCAACCGATGAATTTCGCAGATTCAATCTTGGGACTGCTCCAATATCTGACACATCCTTATACTAATCTCAAAGCAAACGAAACGATAGAACAATATTTAGGGAAATTTATCAACATAAGAAGAAAGGGGATTAAAAAGAAAGCAAATATAGAACTACTTCAGGTTTATCAACGATGTCGATAATGTACAGCTTTTCTAAGCGTATGTGTTTCAATTCGTGAGAAATTAAAAGAAAAAAAAATAATAAAAAGCTTGTTTATTGAAATTCAAATAACGGAAATTCGTTGGTATTTATTTAAGCGAGGATATAATAAATTTTAAATTTGATACAGTCGTTGCAACGGAGTGTTGTAAATAAATAAACGAAACACACAAATAGTAACAAATTTTAAATAATTATTAATACAAATATTGAAGAGAAAAATTGTATTCATGAATGCAACGAGTAAAAAAAAACATACGAAAGAAAGTTAAACAATAAATACACGAGAACGCGATTGTTTCTGGCCTCTACGAATTTAAGCAATTTTTGTATAATAGTATTGTATGCCGAGGTCGAAAAATGATTTGGAAAATTGTTTGTATTCGACTTTGTCGAACGGCTATTCGTTCCCCTTTACCGATTTTCATTTCGTACGTCTGCAAAACAACGAAGGTCCTTAATCGTTATTGTTGCTTCTTCGTAACTCAGTTCATTATATTTTCAAACGAAGAAAAAGCGAAAACAAAAATGTAACCGTGAACAACGAGCTCAACTCAGCAGTTGAAACAACGAAATTACGATCCTAGTTATCCTTCTTCTTTATATTGTTTTGCGTACAGTGTTCGTCAAGCACGAGACCAATATTGATAGGAATATGGATTATCGTTTTTATTTCGTTTCCGATTCATCATTAGCTTTTTGCGATGAATTACTTAACGAAGACAATGCAAACGTCGGACAACGAGAAACGTCGATAACGAAGCGTTAACGAGCAACATGAAACGGTCGTCTTTGTGAAAAGGAAAATCGATGGAACTGCGCAACGAAATAGTAGAGAAAAGAATCGTATAACAGAAGCATCGAACGCGTGAAGCAATTCAAAGAGTACCTACATACCATATAGTAATTGTACCGAACCAATGAAAAGTCGCACCTCAGAGGTCAGAAGTGAGGGGTGTAAATGATGTTTTTACTAATCAAACTGTAGCGTGCGCTCTTTAAGGAATTGGGGAGGGGAGGGGGGAATTCAGTTTGTGAATATGTGATATGAATTTCAGATGCTGAAGTAGTATCTTGTTAATCACAGTTAATTTTTATTTGAGTTCCTATTTTGTTAACTTAGTCCATTAATATTGAATAATCTAATGTACAAAAAAATCATGTAATGTATTTCATATGCAATTGTACGATTAATTTAAACCATTTAAATTTCATTAATATGAATCGCTTAAAAGGTAAACAATAATATATACATATATATATATAAATATAAATGTAATGAGTTATTTTAAGAAATATTGTCATATTTTAATAAGGTGTAACATCAAACGAGTCTTATAATTATTTATAATTAATTATATATTTTTATATTTTATGTTGTATACGATAAATCGATTATGTATAAAGCTGAATATATATTTATTTTTATTATAAATGCTTTGATTAATAAAGATATTAATGCAAATTATTGTACGCTTTAATTTATGTTTAATTTATGTTCATTACGTCATGTTTTTACAAATTTATCACAATAAAATAATTTAATTCTTATTCATTGTTAAAATATGATAACAATTCAAGTTTTATAATTTTCAAAATAAATGAAACAACCGTTTGTTCAACTACAATATAAGATCGCAAGTGGTACACAGTCAACGAATAAGCAAGAATCTACTTCATCGTCTTATCAGACCAACGAATTCGCGCCTGATTTCGTTTTTATTATCATTAATATTTAATTCACACCGAACTCGGGCGCGAATATGCAATCATTTGATCAAAATATTGGCAATCGCAGAATATAAAATAAACATAATAAGCAAGACAGTAATTTTCGTTTAATTGGAATTGTTGGCAATATTTTTGATCGAGTGATCATTTTTACGAATAAAATAACGAATCTTAATAAAAACTTCCTATATCCGGTACTTCAAGATGAAAACGTAAATGTTGTCAAATGTGCAATATATCGACATAAGTTGTAGAGTCTAAGGTATGGTATACTTTATAAAAAAAAATACAAAAATAAAAAAAAGAGTAAAACGTGAGTGAATGGAAAGAAATGATGTGTGGACGCGGGTGAAGTAGACACGAGAGTTATGTTGATTCTACGGTGCATTCCTGAGGTGATTTTATTTTCAGTGCCAGTTTGCACCTGTGAAGGACTAGGTCATTTTTCTGTCTACCATCTATAAATATATAAATACGCCTGTATATGTAATATATATATATATATATTATTTAAGAGCATATATATATATATATATATACTATATATATATATAAATATAAATATAAAATAAATGTATATTATATATGTGATCGAGTCGTGTCGAATCGCTCGAATTTTTCTTCTTGAAAAGCGACTTGTTTCTTTAGATTAGACAAGTTAGGATCTTTTTTGATGGATCAGTTTTTATATAAACCGCGCAATATTGCTCAGAAATCATTCAGTATATTAATCAATAATATTTTATGCGACGTATGCTATTTCTACAAACAATTGCGTAGTTATATTTTTGTTAAAGTCTTTTGTTGTATTTTGAATTTTATCGACTGATTTTATTTTCACGACTATCGAGGGTGATTCCTTCGCAAGTTTACGTTGGTATTACGATCAAGCTTAATCTTATAATATTTTTTCTATAATTATCGATACCAACTTAAATGATCAAGTTATTTATTAATTTTTCTCGTTTTAGTACGACTTTGTCCACGACATTTTATACTAAAACGAGTAAATTTGTTGGCAAACGCATTACCAACCGGCTGATGTATTTACCTAAAAATGAAAACTAATTGTACAAATTACTAACTGTACATGTGATATGCTTTAATTTATTTTTTTGTATCTCTATAACGATGCAGTGCATATTTTTCGAGTAATGCATATTACCGAGTGAGTTTACGCAAATTTTGTTTACTCGATGTAGAAAACAGCGAGCGTATCGACGCAAACGGACTCTGATAGACTACATATTATGTAATGCGTTATAATTTAAAAAAAGAAACAATTAAATAAAAACAAAAATACTCTAATTCTTTGCGAGAAATACGACGAAGAAAACGAGGCTGCTTGTATATTATAAAAGACCTCGATAAGCGGCAGTCGTTATTGTGCAAATAATATCCTGCGTATGAAGTCTTTAATACGCATGCGGATAGTAGTCGACTAGTGTACGTAAAAATAAAGTTTCTGAAAAAAATTAATTGCGTTACATTTTTACCATTTTATGTTTATTTTTAAACAAAATAATCTGTTTATAATAAATATTATAAATATTATATCAATATAGAACATACCTTTTCTAACACAGCACGCTGACGATGGTTCAAACAGGAATTAAGAATTTCAATACATATATATTTGTTTGCGATACTATATATAATTATAAAAAAAAAAGTAGAATCAATAAATTCATTTTTATTTTTACTTTTTCCGCAAAATTAATTTATTTTAATATTAATTTAAAATTTATACACATCTTCTGATAAAAAAGTGTAATAAAACGTATTTTAAATCGTACCTTTAAATGTATTTAAAGTGTAATAATTATATTTTAAAATTTAACCGTAAAAAATTTTAAATAAATAAAAACACTGCTCACTATTGTGGTAATTTAAAGAAGTTTATAAAAAATATTACGTTATTGTTTTTAAAATTTCCAAATTAATTGTGAATATTTATCGTGGTTTATTTGATAAAATTTATATTTGCTTATTACATTTTCTCATATACAATATAAAAAAATATTATATATTATCACATTATGGATTCTTAATAGATATAAACTAATAAATATAATAAATGTAAAATATAAAATGTATAATAAAATTTAAAAACTGTATTGAAATAAAACGTGACCAAAACTATAAAGTATAAAAACAACATAATATAGGGAAATAAATTGTTCATACGTATTATTTTCATTTTTACTTTGTATATTTTCATACATAACGATAATTTAGTGACATACGGATATATTAAATTGATATATTGTTTCGTTTTTTCGTAAATATATATTTTTTCTAATGTAAAAAGAAGACATTGACACTATGTATTTACAAAAGTATCAAATATTTGTAGAAAACAGCGATATAAATAAATATCAAATCTAGATCAGTGCGGTGTAAGTCTAAATTTTTTTGTTTTAAATTTATTTTTTAAGAATTCTAATTTCTGTATAAAGATTTTGTTTTTTCGTCACTTAATTAAATCACTTTCATTCCAACAAAACATTAAAAAAATACGCATGTAATAACTAATGTAAAAGTTTTTTTCATTTGCAATACTATAAAAAGCCTTATCATTAATATTACAGACTTTTTGATACTTTTCAAAGGAATGTTACTGTAGTTTTGTAACTCTTATTATACATTGCATAAGTTTTGATTTTTTTTATAATTTATTCGCTTCGTTAATTGCATTTTCGAATAAACATAAGATATTAATTTAATTTTATCACTATGTACAACGCAAAATATTATTAGGAAATATGATTATGATTTCATTACATAGTAAAGTAATTGCTGAAATTATGTTTTACCCCTGAATAAATTTGCTTTTGATTTAAGATCATGAGTAATCTACCTCACGTAACTTATAAATATTTGGCACGTTATTTACATTCAAATAAGCTGAAACAAGTAAACTGGAATTTATGGAATGCATGCAATTCTTTATAATCAAATATTTAACAATTTTACTATATGATATACATACACAAATTATATATATAAATATTTTGTACGCTCGCATTAAGTTATATTAATCCAATTCATTCAATATTTGATATAAAATTATAAAAAATGAAATTGTCATATAGTCAGTGAGAATAAATTAATTTAGCATATCAATCTTTCTCTACAGTATATTTTAATATTCTATTTATTATCTGTGAATTTAATCTACTCAGTCGCTGTCTTTTGTATTTTAGCACCGTCAAGATTCTGTTAAAGACACTTTTACTTCGATATATTATCATTTTACTTTTTAATATAAAGTAATATACAACAAAATCCGAAATGTATTTTAAAGTTTGAATTATGTGTCCCGTAAAATCTCACCACAGACAGTAATAATTATCTTTAACAGGCTCTCGTCAGTGAGGTAGAGTACGTATTTCCGATACGAAATGAATCCAATAATGCATCGTTTCCTTCGTTAACTCAATTGTCACGAATCACTTACAGAGATATTGATCTGTGGCAATCTCATTATGAACCTGGATCCCACGCAGAATACAAATCACAGATATTTTGCTTTAATTTGTATATTAATATTTTTCTAATTAATTAAATAAACTTCGTTACATACATATACATTTCATTAAATAATTATACAAAATTAAATTATATTAATATATTACTCCAAAAGAACAAAATTACTATCTATTCAGTTAAATAGCAACTTTACTCTAGTATTGCATACAATAATTTTTGTTACAGGTGCCTTAAAGGATTAATTAAAGGAAAAAGTCAAGCGCATGAATTATTAATATTTAGAGATTATAAAGTCTTTCTATAAAAAATAGAAATAATTAAGAAGTACTATATTAATATATAATACTATATAATATATCATAATGAGCGTTACTAAAAAAGTCAATGTTAAAATATTATGGTTACTATTTATGTGAATGCAAAACAATTGCATTTATAAGTTCATAAGGTTTTAAAATATATTTAAATTAATTGATAAACAATATTTCGTTTAAAAAAAGGAAGCGTATAAAAAATGTATGACGTAAATGAACATTTTAAAGGCACGTATTACAAAAAGATTAATATTAAATTGCATCAATTATGAATTCATTTCATGTCGGATCATATCGTTGTTTTATTTTTATTTGCATTCGGTGTTGCGTCACATGTTAATGTCTCTCCCTGGAATCTTCTCTGTTGATGCTGTGTCTTCTGGAATCCGGACCACTTGGAGTCACTGGGCGTCTCTTAGATCGCTTGAACTTAGCTATGTCTTCTCCAAAAACATCACCAGTTCTCAATGCAGATATTAGGTCATCAAATTCACCCTTGTTGTCAGACTGGCCATTCGTATTCACTTCGTTTTTCTTGTTCAACGAAATACTATTCAGAATGCCTTCTCGAGAATTTTTTCGCTCCATTGTCCGTTTTTTCAACTGAAAAAGATTTCATAATTAATTATATAATAAAATTTTGATAATCTATATGATAATGATTAAATATATAGTTATATTTGAAATATTCTAATATATAATATTATTTTAACTGTATATGTAGCTAACTATTAAATATTAACTTTAAATGTATAACTTTTGAGAACATTAATTTATTTTTGAATTTTATTTCATTAAGTTATATATAATTTCCAAAACATACATATAATTTTGAGTTTATATGTTCATATGGAGCATTAAAAGTATTCAATATAATATTTCTAGATGCCAAGAACATGATTGGTGAAAAGCTGAATAATAATTCATATTATTAAATTTTTTTATATCTATACATTATTTATATGCTCAATAAAGTAATTAACCATTGAGTCTAACTTTCTATGAGGTCAATGAAATGACAAGAAACATAATAGAGTAAATTTTCCTCTATAATATTTGGAAAACATAATATACGAACAATTTTAGTAACAAAATAAAAATTTGAAAAAAATATTTCTAATAAAAATATGTTTTTCAGATTATTGATAATGTCTTATAAATTAAGATATTTAATATGCCATGTTAAATTTAGTCTCATATCGGTGGAAAAGAGAGATTCTATATTAATTAATGTAGAATCACTGAATTAGAACTATTAAGGTCTTTAATGAGATCAATAAGTAAATGTAAAATGCTTTCCAGATGAGATAAAAAATCATTAACTATAATTCTAATTACTGTTATTTAAATTGGTATATATAAACTGCATCTACTGACATTGTTAGATGTTATATGATTGCATTATGATTATTGTTATTATTATTATTATAATTAAAGATGTAAAAATCGGTAAAAAATTTTACTTTAAAGCATGTAGAGTTAAGTAACAAATATTTAAATATTTGCTGTAGATTTTGGAAATTTTCAATAACATCCGATCAAATTCAATTTCTTTGAATGCCTGATTATAATTTCTAAAAAAACTAATTTATGTTCTTAACACATTTATTTATATTATAAAATCTCTCCTTTTATAACAACTCAATCGGTTATTTTTCTAATAAAATATTGTTTTTAGGGTCATGCTCATAAATTTCTTATATGAAAAATAAATAAAAAATATATAATATTGCTTATCTGGATTATCTATCCAAATTGTTTTTTTCAGTTATAAATATACTTTAAATAATTATAATTATTATTTTCATAAACTAAAACAAAACATTAAGATAATTGTATTATAATCAAGTATTTTTAATATTAATGCATACTACTAAAATTAGTATAAATATACACATTATATTAGATAAGAACAAATCTTATCTTGTATCTTATAATACAAACTGAACTATATCTATGAGCCCCTGATTTAGATATTAGTAAGACAACTTCAATTATAATAGTAATATATAACTATAATATAAATGAATAAAGAAATATAAATTACTTTAATATAAATATAATACTAATATTTATTATTTCATACCTCCTGTTCTTGTTTGGCTCTTCGTTCATCTTCTTCAATTTTTTTCCGCATATTTTCAACATCCTGTCTTGCTTCCGCTAAAGCTTGTAAGAAATTTTCAAAAATACCGAAAAATTCATCAGGTTGAACTCCTGCTGAATTTTCTCCAAAAAGTCTTACTGCTCTGTCAAACTGCAATTAAAAATCATTAATTATTATTTTTTTAATTAATAATTAAGTACAGATAAATTCAATGATATATTAAATAGTTTAAACTATGAAATACATAAGTTTTACATATAAAACTAGTATTATTTATAATTTAAAATTTTAATAAATATTTTGTTAAATAAAGGAATTACTTCTCTAAAATATTTGTAAAAATATCAATATAGTTGATTGACAGGTGTACGTATGAAATAGTCATTTTATGTTTTAAAATAATATATAAATAATTAAGTAACTGAATTATTAAGTAATAATAAAAGTCATTTAAATTTTAAAAAATAACGTTTATGATTGGCTGATGACTGGTATTATGCAAAAATGTAAAAAACCATATTTTTAGTAAATTGTTATGTAGAAATAATAGTTATTGAATAATATAGGTAGTATATTATTACATCTTGCATAATTACATTTATTAAAAGAACAATATATGTTTTCTAAAAATATATTTATAAATTACCCTTGTTTTCATATCTTGAAACAAATCTTCTGCTTCAGCTAATCTACAAGTTGCTTGAGCCTGGAAATCACGCATTGCTACTAAGAACATATCTCCTTGCAAAACTTGAGCTTGTCCTCTATGAAATTCTGTAAATTACAATTATATTAAGAAATTATAAAATTCATATTTATCATTTTAAAATATATATGATCAATAGTTAATTTTAATAATATAATATCGTATAATAAACAATTATAGAAAATAACAAATTTTATGAAAAATAAACAATTATTAAGAAATAATAAAAACGATTAAACACACTAACAGAATAAGAAAATGTGCTTATCAATATTTAAAATGTTATTTCTGATGTTTGTTTAATTCTTTTAATAGATCATAATATTTTTGAATATTAAATATATTTCATAATTTTTAATTTAACATACTCTATGTTATAAATAAAAATACAAATTAGTTCTAAATATAGC
>JABFQC010005468.1:0-11623 GCA_022817085.1 Psilanteris sp. ZL-2020 | reverse complement strand
ACCAGGGGTCCTATTCAGTAATGTTCGAATCGCGAACATTACGGCCGTAATGTTCGGTTCCATTAGTTTCAAACAATTTAAATATACGTTTTGTACAATTTTCTTGGCTTACCATTATTTTTAAATTTTTTTAAAATTGCATCTCCAGTACTAAAATACATAGAATAGGAAGTTCACGATTAATCAGTGATTTACGCAACATTACGACTGTAATGTTCGTGTTTTGAACATTACTGAATAGGACCCCAGTTTTACTGTAATTTTCTCTCAGCAATTTTTACAGACATTCTAGATTTTTATATATTTTTATTGATTATAATAAGTAATATTATATACTCATTCAAGCGAATTTCTAATTTTGGGAGAGTATTGTTATATATTAAAAGTGAATGTTAATATTTAATTATTAACTTGGAAACCCAACTCAAGGGTTCCGAAATGGTAAAGTAGCAAAAGACGAGTTGTGTTATCACGCCAACAATTTAAATTAAGAATTGAAAATGTATATATAAAAATAATCTACCATTATCAAAAAATGGTATGAAATATTTACAAGTAACTTGTAATTTATTTTTTATTACTTTAATGATCCCGTTACAATAAACTTAAAGACCTCTCTCAAGGCGGTTCTTCAGTTCTAATGTAACAAACTTAGTGTGTTGTAATACTCAATTATTAAATTAAATGAATAATACTATTAAGTTCTTCTATACACATTCTTATGAATGGGAGTATGTTTTCTAATAGAAAGTGTATTTTTAATAATTAAATGTTTGGAGCACTAACTATGAAATCGTTTTGTTTTATCACCTGAAAAACGAGTTCATAAAGAAAGAACTTTATAAATAAACTTAAACAATAAAAAATTTCAAAGAAGAACCATCTTCCAAAATGAAAAATATCTGAAGTCAATGGTAACGACAATTTAAAAAAATAAAAATATATATTTTGAAATCTGCAATAATTGCCAAATTCATTCGAAGGACGTTCTTAACAATTTTGTTTTGTTTTAATTGTATTTTGGAATCTATATTGTTAATTATACAATTTAGTTAATTATATTCAAATCTAAATAAAATGTTGTATTTAATATTGAAGAAAATATATAATCTAACCAAATTATATTAAAACCGATAATTTAAACATGAAATATAAATATTATATTGAAATACACTGGGAAAAAAACATCAGTACTCTACGTACCCCTACAGAAATGTAACGTTGTCCAACGTTGCGGCAACGTTTCAATGTCCTACTATATTAATGTTGCTGTAACGTTGCAGCAACGTTTCAACGAACGTTGAGGAAACGTTGCAGCAACATTACAAGTCTGGGAAATTAAAAAAATTTAACATATATATTTTACAAATAAAAATTATTTATTTCGAAAAAATGTAGTAACGAAGATTTGAACCCCGTCATATTGTAAATATCATTCTACAACCCAAACACTTAACCACTAGGCTAGTAGCATCTTTGTCAACACATACTGTTTTAACATATTTCAATGCCAGTTTCGAAAAGAGACTTTTTCTAAATTATGTTCCAAAGTTGCTGCAACGTTGTTGCAGCGTTCCCGCAATGTTCGTACAATGTTGCAGCAACATTAATATGGTAGGACATTGAAACGTTGCATTTTTGTAGAGGTAGTAGTAAAATCACGTTTCACAACGCTGTAACTAAGGTTTGGCAGAGTTTATTTTTATTTTTTTTTCACCCCTCCCAAACATTTTTTCAATTATACTTTTTAAGTGTAAAAGTTGTAATTTTTAATGCAAATTAAGAACGAATTTAAAAAAAAATTTGGCATCTAAAACTGTTCATTTCTAATCTTTTTACAGAAAAAAAATCAACTCAATACGATTATTATTGATAAAATTATGCACAATTTTCATTTTCAAATCGTGCCTATTAAAGCTGTTTTTTTATTTTTATTAACCACCATGATTATCCTTTTCCATTATGTAATGGAGGTCATAAATCAGATTTTACACAATTAGGGTTCTTACAACAGGCGTTTAAAATATTATAGTCCTTACAACCCCTTTGTTGCAATAGATTTTAAGATCACATTACATGCAAAATTCAACCAACGATCTCCACGTGGTTAATATGTTGGGTAACGTTAACGACAAACGCAAACGCGACTATAACTTTATCAATACTTAACGGATTCCATAAACAGATTTTTAAAATTAGTCTTTAATTCTCATTAAAAATGAAAATAAAAATTAAAAATTTTACACTTAAAGAAGTATAATTGAAATAATGAGTGAGAGGAATGAAAAAATAGATGAATGTAAAACATATCGAAAGTAGCTTACAAGATAAATGACAATGTTTTTATTCTGTTGTATTGATTTTTTTATACTACTCCATATTAAATTTAATTGATCATAAATACTTATGTTGTAATACAATAACTCTTTCAATTGTATGGAAATTTCACTATTTATTATTACTTATCTAAACTATTAAAATATAATTTTGTTTAGAATAAATACACAATAAATAATTAAATTTTATTTTTACACTGAAATGAACTGTATATTTTTTGATAACTATAATTATATTAAATTTTGTTTTTCCAATTACACTAAGTCATAATATTAAATTAAATTAAGTGATTTAAATTATATAATTTTGCTGGAATAATTTAAGATATTAAATTATATCTATACAGAGATACACTCATTCATTTAACTTTATTAATAAATATATTCAAGCAAAATTTAACAAATACATAACTGCTTTTCAAATAATTAATCAATTTATACAATTATAGTATTTTAAATTTTAATATGCAAAATATTAAAGAATTAATAAAATAATCAGTGACTTTTGTATATACATACATACTTTGTAGAAAAAATTATCATAACTTAGTTATCAAACAAATAACCAAAAATGTTCAAAGACGATTAATTATTGTAAGTAACATAGATATAAATTTAATATAAAAATTAAATTGTTTTATAATATATTATTTTAGACATATTTAAATGTAAATATTAATAAAGTATTATATTTTGAATCCAATAATACTATATATATAAAAAAATAGAACAAATTTCTTTGTAACAAGTATAATTTTTAATACATTTAATATAATTAACAATAATAATTGTAATAATCTATAGTACTGATAATAATTGTGTAATGGCATGATGAAAATTGTTATACTTTTCGTGTAAACTTTTTTAAATATGAATATAGGGAAATTTTTATAATTATAAACAAAACACCTGCAATTTATATTGAAAACAGAAATAAATATGTTGACCTGTTTTATGTATGGAAAGAAGAAGACATTACACGTCAGGACGAAATTCATTTTAGCATTCGTTGCACGTACATAAGTTTCAAGGTTTCCACCTACACACATATTTTGTATTGCTTAGACTATTTATTAGTGTGAATGCAATTTTATTGTGTATCATCTATATTATACACAAAAATATTAAATCTTTATATTTATATCTAATGAATTTTTGTTAATTATTTTTAATAACATTTGCAAAATGCATTTTCAATAAAAATCAAAATTCGAAATTAATATTATATACATGTATATATGTTTATATATAAGTGTAGTGATAACAATGTAATTTGAAAATTGAATTTTTAAAAATTGAAATTATAAAAAAAAAAGAATTTCATAAATTAGAAATTTTAATATGAAGGCAATCTATTTATTGTTATATTAATATAAACAATCAGCATTCGAAGTGATAATAAAGAAATAAGTATATTTACAATATTGACAATAAAAGTGTAAAAATTGTACATGAAAATAGCATACTCACATTTCATAAAACCGACTGCAATTATTATAAACAATAATTTAATTAATTAAAATCATATATAATCATAACAAAATTAGAAAATTATTATTTCATTTATTGTAAAATATCCGTTATAAACTTTATTATCGCGATTAAAAAAATGTATTTATCACATTTAGAAAATACAAATTATTACGTTTTGTATTATATTTTCTTTATTATATTATACTTTCGATTATTGCACGTTTTACAGTAAGAATTGTTCCATTTCATTGCTTGGGTAATATGGTATTAATATTTTTCTTGCTTATTTTCGCACGGAGATATACTTGAATCTATTTAATAAATACTTTTCATAATTTTGTACATGCATTGCATGCAATAAGAATGACGTGTTTATGCTTATTACATTTGCCTTTTAGAGGCGATTTCGTTTGATATATTTTGATTTTAAATTATAACAATATTAAACTTAACCACAACAATTACATGACATAATTCTAAGAAACTCGATATTTTAAACTCGATTTATGTTTATAAATTAACGTTTATATATATATATATATAAGTACATAAGTGTCACCGCCGATAAATGATAAAGATCTGATTTCAATCAATCTGAGATACTTTGTTTTATTTGTGACAACACAATTATATGCACAGTTTGGTAAAATGGGGTATTGACCTTTGAAAACTGTAGAGCTTATTTGTATATTGTATTTTTGATAAATATGCAGTTTAAAAGGATATAAAATATAAATGCATATATAAAAACAAAGTAAAAAGCAAAAGAAGGAGTCAAATGGATAATTATTTAGAATTTATATGTTTATTAAACACTTTTAACGAAACTAAAATTCAAAATAATTTATAATATGTAGGTAAATAAAGTAACGTTATAAACTATAATAATCATTTCATAATTCTGTTGTTCATTAAAACACATTTAAATAAAGCAACGTAGAAAAAAATTGTTGCAATAAAAAAAATGACTGGTTTATGTCATTGAACTGAAGATATGTTATGAGAAATGATTATTTTGTTTTCGTTTTTGAAAATATTCAATATTTAATTTCAATTTTCCTATTTTAGCTTTTCATCCATTAGCTTTCAAATATACAAAAGTACCAGAATAATTGCAAACAGATTGATGTTAATAATGAACAGAATACTCAAAATTAATACCCATATAAAACCGACTCCAGGGAAAGAATAGAATAATGCTTTTGTCCGGTAAAAAGTCATCAATTATAACGTTCTACTCTCCCACACGAGTAGTCTACGACGGTCCTTGTATGGACGTTTGACGTCAAAGTTACTTTACATTAGCCGATAAATGTGTAGGCAGAAGCCGAATGACATAGAAGGAAACGTTCATGGAAGTTTACGAATGCGACGCAATGATCAACTGGGCGAGTGCGATCAGCGCTATGAAATAACAATTATGCGATATTTTAAATTCCATAAAGCTTTGATAAGTGTCGTCATTATTAATCCCGTAATTACACGAGGAATTAATTGTTTTAGTTTTTTACTCGAATGATTTTAACTGGATAAATGAAAAATATTATTTGGAATAAAATAGAAAAGGACGCAATGATTTTTATACTGATGATATTTTACTACGTGAACATTTCTGATATAATCGTATTTTTGTTTTACTTATCATTTATTAATTTATTTTTTTTATTATGATATTGAAAGGTTAAATGATTATTGAACAAGATTTCGCAGAAAGTTTATGCAGGGTCTCGAAAATAGACATTTGGAATACAAAATACATCAAGAAATAAATCGTTCTAAAATTTCACCGTGAAGTGTTGAAAGATATAACTGTACACTCCGACAATAAATTTTTATGTAAAACATCAATATTCAAATAAGAATGTGTTTTTGTCCGAAGTTAAACGAATGATTGCAAAATGTTGGATAGAATTATGTGTAATAATAATGATTCAATTAATAAATGTTTCGTAAAATTGGAGAAAAATCGTGGCCAAGCACATGATTTGTTTAATAACAAATAAAACTGAATTTAATAAACTTAAATTAAATAAACGAAAACTAATAAATAAACCAATTTATAGATTGAATTGTAATGGTTTTTTGTCTTTTTTGTTAATTGTAACCCCTCTTTATTTTTAAAGTTGAAAGTATGCAGGATTAAAAATATTGATATGAAATCGGTATAATGTCGGTAAAAATGTTGAAATTAAAATTAAGACGGAAACAAATGTAAATATTGACATGCGAAGGAAGTTAGGCTGATCTTATGTTTACCAATTTTTGAACACATATGTCCTTGTATTATGTATTACTGTTTATGTATTTTTCAATGTAATTTAACGAAATAAAGTATATTGTTAATACGATATATTACATATAAATATATACTTTATTTCATGAAACGTTTTTCATTGGATTTATAGAAAACTTTTTAAGATATCCAGTTAAAGACCAAAATCATGCACACGTTGTTATTTAAAATGTTTTTGAATATTTTTTTATGAAAAATATTTTTTATTATGAAATAATTTCCACCATTTTAAAAATTAATTTTAATTAACTTCTTGAAATACAACATATTCGTCTCGTCACTATTAGTATTTATATAAATTTGATTAAAAAAATGTTACAAGAAATGCGAAGATTGATAAGCGACTAGATATAGTAAAACGGGAAAAACAGAAGTGATGAGTGTAAAGTACGAATATATAAAGTTTAGAGTAATGCACCGTGATAGAATCTGTGATGTAATTGTTTGAAATAGAATAGAAATATTATGTGATATTAAATATAAGGAATAAATTTATTTTGAGTGGAAGGATGAATGTGACATTTGTAAAGCCAAATTCATTTCTGAGTCTAAATACTAAGATTAATAAATTATTATATAAATAATTTTATTTTATTATGTTTTCATTCATTTTTTAAATCATCCAAACATCATTCCGGAAAATGTGTAAATATGTTATAATATTTATTAATACGTAAATTAGTTTCTGGCGTGTACTTTGTGAAAGTGTGTGTGCTAGATATTATCTTTATTTACGCAGTAGATGTATATATTAATTTATATACATATCATTTAAAGTAATTCTAAAAGTAAATATAATTTTTAATCTACTTATATATTCATAATCATAATACCTTTATTTTAAATCTTTATAGATATAATTCTTAAACTAAAATACATTTTTTAAAATTTCAATTTTTTCAAAATGATTTTTTTTCATTTTCAAAATGAAAATCCACGGGATACCATTGAGTTTAAAATGAATCAAGACAATTTTGAGAATAATAATTGAACGATGATTTACTTCAATTAATATAACATAATTGTAAAGAAATTTAACAAATCATGTAAGAAATGCCAATGTCTTGAAAAATCAAAATTACATGTAAATTAGAAAAACGTCTCGTAGATAATTCAATGTTAGAACTCCAGTTGAACAAAGTTGAGAAATTACGGTCGTTAAATAATCATAGTCATGTTATGTTGGAAGAACAAATGCACAAGACTCCAGAATGTCAACCGTAGAATGTGAAACAGTGTGATTTAACATGACAAGCTAACGCCTGATAATTCATAGAATGATAATCCTACATACCTAAATTATTAAATTACATTCATTATACTATTTATATTTATAATCAAATTATATTCAATAATAAAATTAAAACATACAAATATTGAAAATTATTTATAAAGCAAAATATAAACTTATACGGTGCAACGCAAAAAGATTATACCTCGCTTTGTAATCAATTAAATTATGTTTTGTTATGAATCGGCAATGTTTATTATTTCTTGACAACAAACGAATGACCTTTCGCTGTGTTATTGTGTGAGCAAAATGTATTATTTTAAATGAAATGATTTTAAATGCGATATGGATCAGACGTTTCATTGTTATCGACCGAATTTATTTTGTTTTCTCGTACTCGACTTAATATATTTTCATGCGAAGGTTTATTGACCATGTCAGAAACTGGACGAAACAAAATCAGAATCTGAATTCGATCCGCGTTGAAACCGAACAGGATCCGACTTCATGTCTCGGATACGAAAACTTGACTTTCATACCGATCAGATCCATATCAAACAATTTCAATAGGGAAGAGATTGTTCCGTAATATTTATACCATGTATTTGTACATACGCACGCTTCATTAATTCGCGCGTTGGTAGTTGATATTTTATAGTGTTAATACGAATAGATTATCATTTATTATTTGTATTTCTACGACTGGAAAAAAAGTGTTTTACGATATGGAATTACGCGCGTCTCTGGAAAAGTTATATGGAAGAAATTCTATTTCTAATGTAGTCTGAGAAAGTGTTGCGTTGTCAACAAACTTTAAGAACCGTAAGGTCATATGAAAACGGTAAACATTGTTATCACTTTATTATAAGAAAATCTGTATGTTTATTTTTTCAAATGACCTTTCAATTATAGTTGGTTTATTGACAAAACACTTTCTCAAAACCAGTAGCAATTTCCTGATTAATGTTTATCTGCGTAAATACACAAATAAAAATAATTTAACAAAACTCAACACTCGATTAAAACGATAAGTACAAAACAATGTTTATTTATATGTTCAAACAAACCTCGCCCCTGTTAGAATATAACAATTTTTTTATTATTTATTAAAAGAAAACAATGCATTATCTTTTGGGATGAATTCGCGAAAGAATCCATGATGAAATAATAAAAACTGCGTTTGCAATTGAAAATTATGAATTTGTGCGCCGAGAACAATGAAGTATTAATTTTAATAATATCGCTATTAATCAAACGACAATAACACGAAGCTCAACATCATTTTAACACGCGATTTTATCGAACGACCACAATCATTTCGCTTCCCAGGCAGGATTTACTATAGAAAGTTGCATTTTAATGACTCGAAATTCGGTTTCCAGTACAAACATCAATAATAATTAATTTCAAATCCACGTTGAGTTAACCAATCACGTCGAATGTTTACGTTGCATAATGCTTTTCGGATTATTCAATCGCTGTCACACAATACAATCATTACAATGACTGTCCAATCGTTAGAAGGAACATAATTTTATTTGTGTATTCAGTTTTAAAGCGCGGCGTCACCGGCCGAGGGTGTCGGGGAAAAGAATTATACATAAAAGAGAATAATCCGAAACATACGTATATATGATATATATAAAACATTCAATGTGAAACGTTGAACGCTTGAAACCTCGATCGTTCCAGAGGGAGATCGAGTCAAATCGAACCTTCTCCTGGTCTGCATCAGAAACGTATGATTCACGTCACCGAAATACCACCAAACAATTTCGACGACTCCGGATTGTCTTGCATCCTAATTTCCATAATTATAATAAACGCGTCCGCACGGAACGCGTCCACTTTCCGTCCTTTTCATTCGCCCACTTGTTTAGAAACATTCAGCGTCGATGCTATCACCAGCACATATAAAAAAACCTACGCACATTTTCATATTCGCGCCCACCTTTCTGGACAATCACTTATGGACGTAACAACAAAAATGTCGACTATTACTACACACGTAAGTGCAAATCGCAATGTGAAATGGCGTTGCAAAAAACACGTTCGTGTATATATAGTGTATATAAATATATATATATATCCTCAAAGTCATTTGAATAACGACTAAATATTCGTTTAATAGACGAATTAATATTAATTCCATTCGTAATATTAATTCGGCTCATTTCTGAGATGCTCATTGAAACAGATACACCCACGAGCGATCCGCCGTGTACACGCGTCTTTCGTTCGCATATATGCCACTTGGTTAACGACGCTGAGAGTTTTGATGGAACGCTCGGCATTAACATATCTCCGATCGGCGACGATGAAATGTTTAGATAAGTCAATGTAATCGATTTCTTTTTACGCTGCCAAAACAGCGAGCTACCTACGTAGGCCGCGCGCCGAGCGTATTTTCAAACGAGAAAGTGAATTTTCGAAAACGAAACGATTTTGAGAATCGTATCGTTCGCGACGCCCCACGCATCGTCACAAACGGTCTACGTTATTTGGCCAATAAATTCTGACAAATTGAAGGAAACGAGTGGAGGAAATAAGATTCCTTTAACTGATAAGATATGTGCGATTGAAAGACAACAAAAATGAAAGAACCTTTGAAATGAGATTTGGGTGTTAATATTTCAGATGAATGAAAGTGATAAGGGGGAGTTTATATCGCGACGGGGCTTGGTTTTGGTGTATTGTGTGGATTTAAAAAGTCGACAAAATATTATGAAAGTATAGTATTGAGTGGTTGTATATGTAGTGATTAGTTTGAACGATCAGAACATAATTGTGATTTGAGTAAAATATGTATTGTACACGCACAGAAATGATATAGTTGAATTAAAGAAATTATTTTGTTAAATGTATTTTGTGAATTTGTCTGAAGTATGATTTCCATAAAATATTTCGTAAATATTTACACTTTTACTGAAGCGTTTGATACGCTTTTACAAAATTATCGTGTTGATTCAAATAAAAAACATCAACAATGTGACAAAATGGTCAAAGTTGAATTATATTTTGTTGATCTCACAAAACTGTTTGTTTAGTTAAATAACAAAAATTTGTTTCTACAAAATATTTCTGTACGTGAATATATTAATTTGCAAATAACTTTATTATGTTTATCAATAAGTATGTTAACAAGTTTTTATTGAATGAATTATGTTAATTTGTGAATACGTTTACTTTTTGGATTAAAATACTACGTATATCCCATGTTATGCAAGTATATATATGTATGTCAGACGGTGCTGTCAGCCCTCCCCTTTAAGTGACTCTAAGTACGGGGTTGAAATTAGTTTGGAGGGAGTAATATATGGCGGAGCACATTGGGCGGCCTTCGGCCACCCTCACAAGAGAATGTGGGGGGCTTCATCCTCCCACCCCCAACCCCCGTAACAAATCCAACCAAACCAAAAGCTCAAGGTCCTAGGGGGCCCCCAGTACCGTATTTTTCAGATTCGGGTTTAGAAATATCAATACACAAATTATTTTAGAATAAAGCCTATATGAGCCCCAGGGCTCATAACCACAATTATTTATAAAATGGCGTTTGTGAGCCCTGTTTTACCAGGTTGCCAAGTTTAAAAAGGTTGACAAACGCCACTTAACATATTTATAACTGTACATATATACCCATATATGTACTTTTATGAATTTCAACATTTAGGGAAATTGTTATATATAATCATATATATAGTAACGTTAATTGCATGAGTTGTATGATACTATTATTAAATTGAAACGACAGAATGCATCAAAATTATTGAACCAATAATGAAAATCTAATTCTCGTTGGAAAAAAATTTTCATTTCGTTCTCAATCAGATAATGTAATTAACCCATTTCTTTTAAATAACTGTTTATCCTTGAAACTAGAGATTGAAAGTAAAATCAGTATATGACAAGAGAAATTAAGTGATTAGTAAGCTGGTTTATTGAGTGTATGGTATTTAAAAGAACTACAATTAGCATTAATTTATGATTAATTTAAAGTTTCAAATAAATATATTTAATTTGTATTTATATGGATAAAATAAACTAGTTTAATGTTAAATTTGACGAAATATAATTGAAAATTTATGCAAAATAGAATTTGATTGAAATAAATCGAATAATAATCATAATAACAATTTATACTAGTATTCTATAATTTGTATCTCTACACTGAAAAAAAATGCTAGGTTGAAACGGTTGGCACAAACATACGTATGGTTGATGTAAACAAATGTGTAGTTAATTTAAACATATTATGTTTACATTGACTATACGTATGCTTTGTTCTTCATA
>JABFQC010005467.1:0-11624 GCA_022817085.1 Psilanteris sp. ZL-2020 | reverse complement strand
GCGATACGAGACTGAAATGCATCTGTTGGGCTCGGAGATAGATAAAAGAGTTAGAAGCATATATTGACAAAACTTAAATTCCAGGGATAGTATTTGAAAATTAAAATAAAGTAGAGAAAGGAATAATTTTATAATAAAAATTTTTATAAAAATATTTAAATAAAAAAAAACAAAAAAAAAAAAAAAAAAAATCAACCAGTATCATAACCGTATGAAATTCAGTTATATTAACTGTGAGATTCAGTTTTGCATAAAATAACTATAATTTTAAATTGTAATTTGGCAAATAAAGATATTTCTAAATGAAAAACTGGAAATATTCAGTAAAATTGACTTGAATTTGTTGATTCAAGTGTCACAATTGACTGACATGTTCTATCAAAATATCTAATTTTTCCAGTTGGATTAACTGATTTTTTCACTTATGATCTATTTTACTGAAAACTCAGTTAAATTTACTAAATATACTATTTTTTCTCCGAGTGTACATATACTAAATTACATTAACCCGAGAATAGGCGCGTAGTTTTCAAATCTCTTTATTTATCAACATCACTCAGTTATCTTTGTCTGGCGGTCAAAAAGACCATAGCGCAACAACTTCCGGGTTAAATTTGATTTACATTGTACATTGATTATTTATTTACACTATTAAACTGTAGATATATATTTATACATAAAAAATAATAAAAAATATATATAATAAAAAGTAATAAAATATATATAATAAAAAATTGGCATATTTCTATAATATATGAAAACAGAAAAAAATGTAATAAATAATACCTAACCTGTACACAAAATATATTTAGCAAAAGTCACTGTCGCCATAACCCATTTATTTCATAAATCAAGAATCCTTTTTATATTAAAATTAACATCTTAAGTGTTAAAAATATTTCTAGCAACGTATATCTTGAATGGTTTTATAAAATATCAGAAAGACATATATTTAAGTAATATATACTAAAGTCTGTAAAATTTCATTTTCATGAATAATAAAAGCAATTTATTTATGATACAATTTTTAAATATTTTAATACTAGAGTTTAGAAATGCATATGTGAAACAAATACTTTGTCATTCATTGTATTTATTTTCTAATAACGTCTCCGCCACATGTGAACAAACGCTTTTGATTTCTGCATACATTTTGCAACAACAGTTGTACTTATTTCTGATATTTTTGTGATATGAAATGATTATTGTTGCAACTGTGTAGAATCTAAACTCGATGTATACATAGCGTTTATTTTATATGAAGAAATACTTATATTTGAACACAATTTTAAAACATATTTAAGAAAATATATGTATAATATTAAATTTAATAATAAAAATTAATTCAATTATTATTTAACAATAATAAACTTAATTTAACCATTTATTTGTATCTGATATATATATATATAATAAGGCGGAGGGGTAGGTGAAATAGGGACGCAATGTCACTTTCACCAATTATTTGATTAATAGTATTTTTTAGTTTATATTAGTTTTTTGCATCTCTTTTAGTTATTGAATTGCTTAGGTGATTGCTATGTCACGGTTGATGTAACAAATAATTTTAATCAATATTAAGGACTTTGGAACTCAGGTTAATGGGTTAATAAAAATAAAGTAAACATTGATTATACATTTGATTAAACATTGAATCTACATATACATTTATTGAATAAAAAAATTTTGAAAAAATGAAAATAAGTAAGTTTATTCAATTATAAAACATTCGTCGTCTTCATTCATTGGAGGACAGTTTTCGTTTGCAGAAGTATAGTAACCCATTGCTTAATAACACCTTCAATAATTATACTTGAATAAAACAGACCCGGGTCTATTAATTCTAATATAATTGTTAAGTAAATGTGCAAAATTTACAATTATTTTCTCATCTTGTTTCTAATTAATATGTTGAAATGAGAAGCATCAAAGCTTCATCAAAGTGTCTCCATAATCTCAAACACACCTTAAACTGTATGTGTTATGTGACTCGTGCTGCGGAGCTGAATGGCAGAAGGGTGTAAAATATGTGTGTCTCTAACGGAGCCTTTGAATACCGGGCGTCCTCCTGTAGTATTTAGCGCAGTCCCAGGTATGCGGGTACCCTAGGTTTCCCTTTAAAATTTCTTCCAACTCGAACGCTCTGCACCAGAGATACAAAAGTATCCTGTGCAGACTACTGGAACTGTTGTGCTGGAACGCCTGATGGTATCGAAAGTCAGCAATTCAAACGCATCCCGACAACCAGATATGGCGTCAAATGAAACGGAAGATGATGGAACCCATAAGACGCTGAGAGTGGCACAATTGAATTTCCGTCGTGCTCAAAACGTCACGAATGAATTTAGGGCAGCGGCCGGTCCTATGAGCATTGACATACTGATGATGCATGAGCCGTACACGTTTAGACGATCGGTTCCCGGCTTCGGTAAACAATCGATGATTGCGAATAGCCGTAATGACAAAGATGAGAGTCCATCTATGGCGGCAATCGCAATTGGGAGAGATTCCAAGAAAGTATATTGAACGCTAATAATGCACTTTCGAATGATTTTGAACAATCGAGGGGTATAAAACATCTGGTGGCAGTAGCGACAAAGTGCACCAGATGTAATCCCTCGTAAAGGACGCAGATTCTAATCTGTTCTCTGGTTAACTCCGGAGCTATCCCACCTAAAGCGATTAACCTACGGAGACGTCAATTCTAATTGGCGAAGCGAAGGAGGTTTAACGATATCATTGAGGAACTTGAACATTAAACATCCTGACGGAACCCTCACTGAGAGCCGCCGCTAGGAATAATATCTTCAAACCTAAGCTGAGGGAGAGCATCAGTGTTTATTAGATTCAGCAGCTTCTTCGTGCCTAGCATCATGATTTTAGTTTCACCTAGGTTAAAATGAATTTTGCTGTTTCGTGACCAGTACTAAACGGCTTCAATATCTTATCTTGTTGTAACAATCGGGGACTCAGCTTCTGCTGCTGACCCACGTAGATAGATCTAGAGATCATCAGAATAAAGAATATGTTTTGTGCAATAGTGTACATCAGATATATTATTCACGAAAATAGAGTATAACAGAGGCCATAGAATAGATCCTTCAGGGACACCACATGATGTACATATTCATTCTGACACGTATTCATTAGAGTCTCTAACAGCTTCAAATCTATTTATTAGATAGCCTCGAAACGACTCAATGACACCTCCCGAGCAACCTAGTCTAGTAAGCTTAGCTAATAGTAAATGATCCACCATAGCGAAAGCTATGAAAAAATCGAAAAGTATTAGAATAGTAATCGTGCAGTTATCCATTACCGATTCAACATTATCAACAAGACAAAGCAAATCACTCTGTGTAGAATAACATCGTTTAAACCCAGATTGAAATTTATCTATAAAGTGAATACTAGATATATGTTCTAATAATTGTTCATGAACAACTCTTTCTATAATCTGAGATTGAACATAGGATAGAGATAGGTCTATAGTGATCATGCAGAGTGGTTTTATATATTTTGTGAATAAGAAAGATAAATACTTTTTTCAGAAAGTGAGGGATGAAAAGATGAGCAGGAATTGATTTAAAATAAAATGAAGTTTTTTCGTAAGGCAAGGATAGAATTTGTATTGTAATATAAATGTGGCATACTGTCTATACCCATCGATTTTGTAAAAGAACTGTTTATCATTTTAGCAAGTTGATATTCAGAAATATAATGGAAGTCAAAGGAATGAAGAGAATGGTGAATTTCGTCGAATATAAAGGATGAAATTGAGTTTTAAAATTCGTGATAGAATTAATAAAATTGTTGTTGATATCATTAGATGTTGAGATCAAAATATATGATGTCTGATCAGTTTTTATAATACCTTTTATACGCAGATCACGCCATAGGAGACGCGAGTTTGTATGCAAGTAATAAGAAAGCTAGTCGACAAGAAATGACGATTTACTTTTATGCATCATATTAGACAGTTTACGTATTTGCATGGATAATAGCTCTTTATCCCCTTTTATGTCATCAAATTTACAATAAATTAATTGTTTGGGTACAGAAATAAGAAAGAAAATTGCATATCCTACAAATATAATTTCATGTCTTGACAGGAACGGATAACCTGATTGAGAATAGTTAATAAGATTAGATTTGGAGTCAATAATTGCAAAGATCGAGTAGAGATTCTTAAAAAGCAGCGTGATGAGACGAACGAAGTGTGAGTCGCATGAGGGCACAATGATATTGCAATTGAAGTCTACCAATATAACAATATGTGAGAAACAATGAGCAAAAAAGCTGAAGGAATAATAAAGGCAGTAGATAGATGAGAATGAGGTGGGCGATACACAACTCCAATAAGAATTGAAGCTAGGGAAGTATGAACGTTAACTAAAAGAAATTCAGATGAAAAACTTAATAGATGGTCGTTTGTATTCAATAGTTTAAAGGAATCAAGGGATCTGCACATAGAAACAGACACTCACACCTATACGGCGAGGTCTGAAACAGACAACCCCACCTGTCTGAACGTAAAATAAGATCAAAGCGACTTTATTATCCTATGTACTTTATACTTTATTATACTATAATATACTTTATACGATACTTTATTATTTACTAGCCACCATTTAAAATTTGGATTTGACGACTTAAACGATCATTAGATTTAACGATAAAGAGGTATCAAAATTATTACCGTTCACGATTACATGTTGACGCCAAATTCGTAAATATGTGTTGAATTTTAAAGCGTACATATTTTCTACTATCAGTATGTATCGTGATTGTAAAATATGCTTGAGCAAATCAATTTTTGCTAAAAAATAATTTTTGACATAATCATTGCTGATGTCCGTCCATCAACCAAGATGACAGAAACTGGCCTGATACTGGTTTATAAACACGAATTGCCCTTAATTTCAATAAGTCGTTATTAGCATTTTTATATCAGCATCAGATGATTAAGCTGTTTTTGGTCAATTATAAAATATAATATATAGCCCATAATTGTGTTCAAAATAAGTTTATTTTTTGTTTTTAATTTCCACACTGAGAAAAATATCTAATCTTTAACACACGATATAACGTCATTATATAATAGCTTGTTAAATAACTACTGATTTATTTTGAGTTTGAAGCAAGAATTCCAGCGCCATAAGCAATAAAAGCATGATATTCTTTCTTACCAATATTGCAAAACACTCACGTAAAATAGTAAGGGATCCATGCAATCAAAGCTTAAGATATAACAATATTCGCGTGGCCCGAATACATTTTCGGCATTAGAACATATACTTTTATTGTTCGATTTTGATGCTTATTTCGTATAACATATGTTATGCTTATTAAGGTTCATTTCATGGAAATTTAGGACGAAATTAATTACTATTTTGGATCGAAACATTTTACGCAGTTACAGTCATATATTTCTATCCGTGCAGTTACTGTAAAACAAACACAAATGAATTGCCATTCCTGCCTTTAGTATTTCCGCTGGGTCTCGTTGCGTTTCATTGTGTAATTTTTTGGTAAATTCCGAGGAAGGTCGCGATTCAATGATCTTGTTTAAATTTTTAATTAAATTTAATTTAATAGCCAAGTTCTTTCAAAAAGCATTTCAATACATTTGCATTTACCGATGGATATTTGAATTTAAGGATTTAAATCCGGAACCTCTAAATTTATTCTCCTTTTCTGCTAATTTATTATTAAGACTTGTTTTTCTTCTTTGATTAGTCCTTTAGACACCAATAATTCCACCTCTTACAAATATTCGAATTAATTATTATTATTTTGGGCTCCTCCTTTAGGATATCACGTAATATTTTTAGGGTTTCCTAATCTGAATTAAAATTATTTAGGTCTATATTCCCTTCTTAGCAAAACCTTATTATTTGTATTCAATGTATCGGAATCGACTGATAATTCTGCATCGCTAATCGACATGTATTCAAATACCGTTAATATGTCTATCATTCGAGGCGATATTTTCGACATAAATATACTTACTTTTGGTCAATCTCAATAGAGGGATCTATACATATAAATTCAGATAAAATAAAAGGATAAAATAAAGGATTAAATAGTCGATTGACTATTAAAGCTTAGCGTACGAATTAACCTATGATGTAAGGTTATTCGTCGATAGATTTTTATTAATTCTAATTTTTCCTTCTATACAAACTGCCGCCTTATTGGCGGGTTCTCTCCTTTCAGAAGTTAGGTGAATCATAGCTTTTCTTAGATATTCGGATAATTGCTTTTGCAATTTTTCACATCACAATTTTAGTCATACTATATATCCTTCTATGCTCACAATATAGGCATGATAAGAATATATTATAACGCTGGCTTGTATTTTTAGAAAAATAATAGTATATTATGCAACAAGTGAGAAAAGCAAGCGATAATGCCCGAGGATTAAGTTGTTGCACAAGACGAAACCGAGGACTGCCGAGGGCAGCCCAGCATCCATTCAAGTACAGCCACTTTACCTGAGGCGTAATTGTACTCTTTCCTATGTTGCATACGATATTTTTCGTCAGAAGTGCACAAAACAGCCATATTTTTTCCAATTTGAAGTAGAGAACACGTGTTTCTCTCCCTAAAAATAAGGAGTAAAAAGGCTGTTTATGTGCACGTATGATTACACAAATTATAATTGATTTTTAAGCGTGTTCCAAAAAACCAGTTACGCTGAAAAAAATGCCACACTATATATCTATCCATGCTCTTCAAGATAGGCTTGGTAAGAATTCATTGTAACGCTTGATTGTATTTTTATAAAATAAAAACTTCTCATAATCGATTTTTGAGCGAGTTCCGAAAAGTAAATTACACTGAGAAAAATTCCTACTAATTATCTTTTGTATGCTCTACAAAATAGAAATAATAAGAAATGTAACGTCAGAATGTAAATTTTTGTTTGTTTACATTTTGGTGAAAATTACCGTTGGATACTTCACCCACCTTTGTCAGTATAAACAAAGTTTAATGAGAAGATAATACTCATGCATCGCTTTTATAAAATCGACTAAATCATTTAGTTGTTATAGCGAAACGAAATTAGACAAAACAGTTTGTGGATTTAATGTATATGCATATATTATCTGCAACGAAAATGTTTGTTGACTAAACCAAGAGTTACATAAAATTATTCAACTAAAATTAATGCTGAATAATATTAGTTTTATTTTATATAAGTTAAAATAAGAATAAAATTAAAAAAGTGAAAACATATAATGTATATAACTATATTAAATTAATAAAATATTATGTTAAATTATAATTCATTATTTCAAGGTGATATATTAAATTATAAGCAATAATAGTGGATAATTATTTATTCCGAATAACAATGTAAAAATACAAAACTTGAGTAAACATTTGACATTTAAAATAAATATAAATCTAAAAAAAGTAATCTATCCTATAAACATACCCTCTTTCCTCAAAGGCGATGTTTAAAAAAGTTAAAAGTATTTTGGAGTTCAAATGAACTTTGACCAACAGTTTCGATGACATATTCATAAATATTGATACTACACATAACTTTATTCAAAGAGATTTGCTATAATCCATGCAGTCCTAACGCCTAAACTTTTTATAGTGTGGGTTAGAAGCAACTTGCGATATGTTCTATTTTTTAGTCACGAATATTGAAATGCGTATTATGAAGAACGATATTATGTTCATTATACCATGCATTATTACATATCTGTGGCACTTGCTTTGATGTATGGTCAATATTGATGTATGATCAAGGTTGAGAATTGTTCAATACTTATATTAAATAAATTTGTGGAAAAGAATTCTCTTTAAATATAAAAAATATTTTTAATAAGTCATAATGTAAATAAAATATTGTTCACTTAAATATTAACATACTTATTAAAAACGTTAACAAAAGTTTACAGTATATTAAAATAACGAAAGTATAGGCGGCTCTCCTGGCAGTCTAATGAAGCATCCTAATTATCGAGCTATGATTAGACCGTTATTATCATGTAAAGTGATATAATCCTAATCGTAAATTTGACACGTTTAATCTGATTGCTTGATTTTGTCTTGATAGCAAGCCCGTCAAAAACCGTATTATTAATAGTCTATTAAGAAATATATGTTATTATAATACATCAGCTGTATAGAATATAAAATATCAAAATTAAATTAGTTATAGACAACGGGAATTTATAAGTTTTTTTAATTGATAATAATTACATAGTTTAAGATTTAATTGGAATAGATAAATTTCTGTTTTATTAAATTTTGAACAAATTAATACAAAATATCTTCTTTGCATGTAATATCGATCACATTATAAATTCGTATGTTAAATGTACAAAATTAAAAGATTTTGACAACATAATAAACTGAATTTATAGCTATGCGTAATATATTAAGGTATCAACACTGTAAAAACAACTGTTCTGAAAATGTTTTTTAAACGCTCCTATATCTTAAAATGTTCTTTAAATGTTCTTTAATACGAACGTTTGTATACATCCAAATGAAACGTTTAAACGTTTTTAATAAATAAATAAAAACTCTATAAGTGATTCTTCACACAGCGTCAAAAACGTTCTCTATAGAACACTTCTTTTTATAGTGAACTGTGGCCATTATAAATTTCTTTATATTTCGTTATACTTTAATTTTAATACTCTAAAATAATTTTATATATCAATTCAATTTTATGATATGTACAAGAGCGTTTCTATATTTAAAGTATAACATTTTATTTTAATGTGCGATATATTAATAATTCGAATCTATATCTTAATACAATAAATTAAGTTAAACGCAATAAATTTTAGGATAAAAATAACATATGTTATAACACATCAAATACAATATGCTACAATGTATTATTTAATAAATAAAGTGAAAAACACTCTATAAATAATAATGAAATATAAATATAATAATTTAATATGAACTCTTAAAATAATATTAAATAATATATTAAATAATTATTGATAAATATTAAATAATATTTCTTGAATCCTTTTATTCTTTTTATCTGTTAATAATGTAAACACCTCCTGTATCGAATATGAACATTTTCCGGATACTATTAAATATATATATATATATATATTTTATATCTACATTACTAATTTTATAATAGAATATTCAATGCAAATACAAGATATTTTAGAAAACTAAAAGATTTAATGTTTATGGATAAATTAAACTTTCAAATAAGTCAAAAATGATGTAACGGGTAAACAAACGAAACATACATACATTCAACATTCCAATCAGCGTTACCAAACGCTGTTATGTAAAGGCAATAAGTAAGAAGAAGACAGACATACAAAACTTAGTAATCTTGAGTTCAATGCTGAATCTCAACTCTGAACATCAACAAAAAACTATACCGAACATTGAACGATGTTCGACATCAACAACTTGCGATAGACGTGAATGCGTCTAGCACCGAAACATTTCGTGCGCCGAGTAAGTTGCGTTACGTAAGCTTGCAATATTGCGAGATGTACAGTCGGCATGGCATCGGCTCTACATGACCTTTCTCGATGCCGGCAATACCTCCATGTTACCGAAACATGGCACAATTGTGTTTACGTTTTACAACACGGAATGGCAGAGTTGGATAATCAGAGCACCGGTGCTCTGATTGATGCGGCAATGTTATGCCCCCACCACTATTCCTAGGGTCAATCGGTCAACGCGGACCTATATAAACCCCCGCGAATTCGTTCTTGATACGTCATTCAACTTCCAGATCTCTTAGCACGATCAGTCACTAAGGGCTTCTCCGTCGGACGAAACCAAGGTGATACCAGGCGATACCTAGGTGAATTACCAGGCAATATCCCAATGTCAGATCCCAATGTCTAATACTATAAGTCGCTGCAAAAACGCGATAAGCCGTTCGAAAGAATGGATGAAATAAATTATATTATTTTTGTTGCCGCTCTTCCCTTCCATCTCTTTGTTATGGCCAGACCGCGGAAACGAAGGACTGGTAGCCTTAATTGTGCAAATGATTGTAGAAAAGCCACCTTTAATAATATATATATATTCATTTACACCGATGGAATGACACAATAACGAGAACTACTCAAGCTTCACGACAAAAAGCTCGAAGAGGAGTTACACCGTGAACTCGCGGATATTACACCACCTATTGCGAATCCAATCCCGGTAAACATTTCCGGAATAATAAAGACCCGGACACCGTCGCGAAATTACCCGCGACCAATATTTACATCCCCTAACCTGTGTTACAGGAAGCCCGATCTTTTTCAGGATCACCAAAATTTCGTAATGAAGAATAATATTATAATATATTATATAATAATATATTACGTCAGCCGAGTTCTTCTGACCAAATCGACACAACACCGGTTTACATTAAAAGATATATTTTAGACTGGCAACTTTTGGCTAACCGGCAGTAACCAACCCGCATAAATAAATTATTAAGACATGTATCAGGTTAAATGGTTGGATAACCATTTATAGCCACGTGGGCAACAACATGGCTCGCGCTCATTTGCCAACCATAATAGCCTGCTTCTTACCTTACATTTTCCTTACTATTTTATTTTACGCGGGAATTATAATTTAACAATTTTTAGACTTTAATTTGCAATTATTATAATTCAATTTTTATTTATGAATGTTGCCGTTGAGTTGTTACTTTGTTTAATTCAATACTTTGTAGTTTTCAATATTTGTGATTGTATGATTAGCCGTATTTATTTATATTTTCTGACATTAACTACATTTACCTCATTCGTCTTATACTCACATATTACTTATTGACAATTTTATCTCGTCTATATTTACTTAATTTGATTAATAATTTATTAATTATTCACATATCACATATATATTTATTTATTAATTTATATATTTTATTCAATTTGACTTATTTATTTTATTGTCTATTTTATTATTCATTTATTTATTTTATTTTTTCCTACTATTAAACGCGAGATAAGGTTTGTGAATTCATGGAGTAATATATTGTATTTGTTTTTTTTTGTGTCTAGTACTCTAAATTTGGCAATCGTTATGTTCTTGCTGCGAAACCTTTGCGATTTACTATCGGTGTGCGATGTTTTGTATGCAGATAAGTTCTCACGAAGGACTATAACTGTCCTGTTTGTGATAAAGGATTTCATCTGCTCCGAATTTTCCCTCTTCGAGACCTGAACGACCTGACTAGGACGGAGAGATCGCCATTACTGGTTTTAACACCCGTTGTCTCTTTAATCCAACTGATCTTCTCAAAGAACTCGCAACGATCCTCAATTTAAATTATTATGATCATCTGATTGATGATATACACTCTATACCCCCAGTTATTAGTAAACCAAGAATCATGATTCTATGTTTTGTAACTTAACGCTATCATGACGAATGGCTGATCGCTAAAAAGAAAAAATGCGATCTCTATTTTTCTCTGATGAGGCTAAGACTCCTATTTATATTAATGAGAGATCCACAGCAGTTGAAGGAAAACCTTTTCAACAGGGCAAGATTTTTGCGCAAGATAAATACTTTAAATATTGCTGGATGAGGAGAGGTTAAGTTTTCGTGAAGAAAAATGATGAATATAAACCGTTGAGATATCCTCAGGATAAGAC
>JABFQC010005466.1:0-11624 GCA_022817085.1 Psilanteris sp. ZL-2020 | reverse complement strand
CTTTTAGGCATATGTGGAGTAGCAATTTCTTCTTGCAGTGGTTTATAAACAAGTCCACAGTTTTTGTTTTCATTAAATCCTTGGCGCAGAATCATTGGTGGTCTTATAACAGGACCATTTCGTGTACGTTTTGAAATATATAAGAAAATGGCTATCGACCAGAAAATGACCAGTGTTACAAAAATTGTAATTATTGTTGGCGACAAAATAGCTTTGTATAAATTGCGATAGCTGTAATCAACTTCATTTGAAATGGTGACAGCAATATTATCAAAATCGTTTTCTTGATCATATCCCATCTATTGAAAGAAAAATATATATTATAAACTCAATTAATATATTAGTATTACAATTTTTATAAAAGTATTCTTTGCATTAAAATAAAGAAAGAAAATAATAATGTACAGTGATAAAAGAGTACTATAGTAATAATGAACTGTAAGTAACTGAAAGTTTCAAAAAATATTGTATAAGTTAAATTATATATATAAATATATATATATATATATGGGTCAGTATCAAATTCCATACTTAACCAAAATTCATACCCATGACAGGTATACCTATAACTATTGTAAATATAGGTATGCAAGTTATGGTATAGATTTTGGATGAAATATTTACTAAATAAATATGTTTATTTGATAAATATAAATGTTTATACTGCTCTAAAAATAAACATTATTTAAATAGGAAGGAATACTGAGTTTTTTATTGTAATAAATTTTAGTATACGCGTTTAAAATACTTGCCTGATCATTGTCATTGTCATTATCATTGTCATCTTCAATTTCGTCATCTTCATCATCATTATTATCCTCGTTATAATCGAAATTTTCATAATTACTAACATTATTTTGGTCATTTGCAACAGAAGGATTGGAAGATGAGACAATATGAACATTGTTAATATTAACAGGGAAGAAATCTGGTGTTCTTGATGGTGGTCCTTCATTCGTGAATTGGCAAACTTTCTTAGCTAAATCTGACCACTGAGTAATTGATTCATAGGCGAAATTGAAGTCTTCGGAAATTAAAGATTGCTTGGGAACAATACCATTTTTGGTTAAGTATTCAATAGCATCTTTAAAATCTTTGTCGCAAACTAATGGATTTTCAATCATATTTAATCCAGATAATATTGGAGTAGCTCTGAGTTCTTCAACAGTGAAGCGTTTCAATAAATTTCCACGCACAGAAAGAGATCTAAATTATATATATATATGATTATTAATTAGTCATTTAAGTACTACACTTAAAATTGATAAAAATGCTTATTTATTTATCATAGGTATGTTTTATTTTATTAATATATGCCATCAAATGTATTAATAATATAATATTAATTTTTAGGAGGATAATATAATTAATTAAAATTTTGAATAACAAACAATATAGTATGTTTACCTCAAACTTTTTAATGGTGATTTAGCTTCGCTCCAAACTCTTTCAAGATTATTTCTGCTAACATCCAATCGGAAAAGACTTGGGGTCATTAAAAATGGAGTGACTTGAAGTGATTTTAAAAAGTTTCCAGCAAGATTCAATCTTGTTAATGAAACTGCTCCATAGAACATGTTAGTTTCAAGCTTGCTAATTAAATTATCAGATAAATTAAGATCTCGGAGGGATTGAAGTTTCGCAAAAAGTTCTTTTGGAATATCGGTAAGACGATTTTTAGAAAGATCAAGAAGTGATAATGCTGGCATCGCATCGAATGTTTTATCTTCCAAAAATTTTAATCCACAATTAGAACATTCAAATCTATAAATACTGAAAAATGTATACACATCAAATTATCAATTCTATTATTTAATATTTATAAATTATTATTCGATGTGAACTTAACTTACCTAAAAGTGCCATGTTCTTCAATATTAGTTTTGAAGACTGGCAGACTTTGAAGATTTACATTGTCATTCATAAGTAAAATTTGAAGCCTTGGATTGGATTTAAAATGAGTCTCCGTAATCGATGATAGTAAATTATCACTAATATCTAAGAATGTCAGTTGATCTAGACTGGCGAAAGCATGTTGGTTGATTTTACTTATACCATTAGACTTTAAAGTTAATTGATCAACAGAAGGAATTCCAGATAAATCATCTTTAGTGACATGACTAATTTTATTACCAGATGCGTCCAGCACAGTTAAATTATCAGTTATTATAGATCGAAGAGAAGTAAATTTATTATCTGTAAAATTTAAATAAATATATTAAAGAAATTTTTTTTAATAGCGGCAATAAGTTTGTAACTTTTTCATAATACTAACTAGCAATACGAAGGTTTCTCAACTCCAATCTTTCAAAAAATTTTGGTGAAAATGAACTCAGCAAATTGTTAGACACATCCAGTTCTCCCAAAGTTTCTAGTGTTTGAAATGTTGCTTTATCCAAAGACGTTAGTAGATTATCTTTTAAGCTGATGTAAATTAATTCTGGCATTTTGGCAAATGCCATGCGTGGCAATTTTGTCAGTGAGTTGTTTGAGAATACAATTTCACTAAGAGAAGGTGCATTCAAAAGGTATTCTCTTGTTTTGCCTGTTTGATTATACTTAAAATTATGACCAGAAATAGCCAAGATGTTTAGCTGTTGAGAGTTTTGAAATAGATCTGGATCTAATATCTGTAGATTTGTACGTGTAATATTTACGGTATAAAGATCTGGTAGGCCATAAAAAACTGTTTTATCAAATGCAGTAAATTCCACATCAACAAATTTAACGGATTCCAGTTGCTGAAGGCCAAAATCATGTAAGGCATGTGGCCCCAAATAAAGTTTCTTTGGATCTAAAGAATTACCAGCTACTTCTAAATGACTAATTCCTCCACTGAACACTTGAGAATCATCCAGTGTATCACATCTGACGAATAATAATAATAATAATAATACATTTTATTGTATAATATATGTTAGATTTAATTATGATAAACACATTTTTAGCTTAATATCACGTTTTAGAATTCTTATGTATGTGAAGTTCTAAACGTTTAATTGCAACGAATATTAAAAGTATCTTTAATCAGTATATTTAATGGTATTGATATTTACTATTATTTATTATATTGTTAATAATTAGATTATTATTAATGTAAATTTTATTTTGTGGAATTATTATTTTCTATACTAAGTACATATATTCTTGACTTTATTAAAATATATTAATTTTAATTGTAAAGAACATTAGATTATAAATAAAACCAATATAATATAAAATCAAAAGGTATGCAATGTTTTTACTCACTTTGCAGTTACAGATTCAAATCCTTTGTTACATTTACAAGACTTTGGACAATTGGCTGGTTTTTCTAAATTGTCTATATCATCTTCTCTATCATCATCGCTATCGTCGTCAACATCATATGTTTCTTCATCATCATCATCATCCTCATCCTCTTCGTCGTCGTCATCTTCGTCATCAACGTCGTCATTATTCTCTTCATTATTATCTTCAATTTTTTGTTTTAGACCTTCCATCAGTAGTTGATTCTGATCAATAATTTTACCATTTTTACTTAAAACAACGGAAAATTTAGTCCTTGTGTTTGGAGTAACTGTGCTTTTCTCAGCTTCGGCTTTAAGAGTTTTCCCCACTTCTTCCTGCATCTAAAAATTTGCCAAACATAAATTATGATAAATGGACTAAATAAAGGATATTGATATATTTTTCGTATTAAATAAAATACTAACCTTTTCATTTTGTACATTTTTGTTTAGAACTTGTATTTCCTTAAGAATTAAATCACGAGGATTGGAGAAGATTTCAATTTTCTTAATTTCGTTGAGTGGCGTATTTGTTGTAGAAGTGTTCAGTGAAGTAGATAATGGCAATGTAACAAATGAGTTCACCTGGAACGCACATTCCAGGCAAACGATGAGCAGCAACGCTGCTTGCCCCTTCATCGTAATGCTACCTTCGAATCAAAAACGAAAGGACAGTTAAGATTAGCTATATTGCGCATGCAAGTGAGTGTCTAACTTGGTGAACGTGCTAAGAGTGAGAAAGTGTTTTTATTTATCTTTTTAGTGTTCACGGTCTTTGCGTAGGTAATGGACATTCTTGGCACATTACGAACGTTTTTTCTGGTGTACCAAAGAGATGTGTGTGACAATATATTAATTAGCGTATTTTTATTATTCATTTTCTTTATTATGAATATTATGGGTCGTTATAATCAATCTTACGGAACCTCGTGAAATTACATATTATTAATTGTTTGTACTCAGTTACTTTAAATTATACTTGATATTTATACACAGAAAATTAAAAAAAATATAGTTTTAAATCATTATCACGAATTATCTTGTTTATAATTATGATTACTTATATAAATTATAATTCTATATATAACTGTAGATTCCAATATTTTGCAAAATTGTTCTTAGTAATAAATTTTAACAAGTTTAAAATTTCATTAATAAAATAATTTACTTTTATTATTAATAAAAATGATACATTTAATCAATTAATACAAACATCTTTTATTTAGAAATCAACTTGAGTATTTTTATCTTATTGTTATCGATTGTAATAGAGTACAAAATAATTTGTTGGTAATATTTATGCCAGGCTTAATTTTCTTTGTTAATAAGTCTGATATAAAAAAAAGGCTTTTGTTACAAAAACAACTTTTTATGTAGTGAATTTTTTACATGCATATGATGTTTATATAGACAATATTGCAATTTGTGAAAGTGAAAAATAATAAATTATTTAATTTAAATAAAGTATTGTTTATATTTGTTTACGCTGCATTGAATAAAATTGTTGTATATGAATTTTCTTAGAATTCAAAAAATAGATGTAATAATAATGATTCATTGTGTTAACAAAGATATTCAGTTGGAAATGAATCATAAGACTTGCAGATACACACAACAATATTAGTTAATGAACCAATGCAGAACATTGTCAAGATTTTTTTTACGTTTAATGTAAAAATTATTTAGCGTTAACCATCATTGAATTAATCAACATTTCAAAATTGTACATTCGTTTATTTCAGATCAGAGAATTTTCATTGTTCGTATGTACGTGTATTGAAAAAATATTAAAGTTCATTGTACATTTCTTTTTAGACTTTTCTCATGCAGTTGAGATGTTTGCTGAAGTAAACTTTATTAATTACAAAGGGTGAATAACCTGGAGAGATTTTCTAGATTATTTTGTAGTGTTTACAGCATTTGACAATATTTGCTGTTAACAGTATTATGCATTCATAGTAATGTTATTTTTAAATTATTTTTTCTACAACCAATGTGGAAATTTAATTTTATATATTTTCTTATCATCATTTTGTACTGTTATCAGAATGACGTATTCAATATGTTATTGGAACGCTCTGTTTGAACTTTTTATTTTACCGCATTTTTCATCCTAAATTATTCTTAAAATTATCTATTTTATATTTAATAGAAACTGGTATCCGTTGATACAATATTTTTTATATATTACTATCATGCCATTGTTTAATTAATAATTAGTACGTTGCTTCTAATAGGTACGGTCGTATGTAATATAAAACGACTCGTGTATTTTTCATTAACAATTATTTGTAGTATATTATTTAATCATTTTGTGTTTAACAAGATCTTCTTTAAATAAAATTCCTACTAATTTAATTTTTATATATTATACACATATTCAGATATAAATATGTATGATTTATTAATTGATTACATTAATTGATTACACATGTAGATTATCGAAAATAATTATTAATAATTTTTATATATTTCTATATATAAAGCACACTTTGTTTTACTTTAAACAATATTTAAAATATATTTGAACAATCATTCACAACGAAAAATATAATTTTTCAATTTTATATTTACTTTCATTTTCAGTGTTTTTGTTTTATAAACATATTTATTTACACTATATATAGATATACAATTTTATCACCACGTTTCAAAGTAAATAATAATTTGTGTAATTTTTTGTTAATAATATTTTGTAAATTAATTTTTGATTAAAAAATAATAAACAAACGTAGTCAATTTGTAATTGTTAAAGGTTCTATAATGTATGGTAATGATTTCGTTTGAAACATTACTATATTATAATGGAGTGCATAAAAGCGAAATAGAACATAGTTAAGCTATGCATTATAATAAGGCGCATGGCTTCCAGTAGTCACCTAAGACTTATCGCTTTACATTGAGAATTGTTCTAACTATTGTACCGTCCTTCTCTCCCACATCTTTACTTATAAAATCACTATATTACGAATGTTTCCATTACACGCTCACTTTGATCAGCTATTAATTTAATTTACGTAATCATAGTAACTACACATGTATGTGTCTAAAGCTTACAGCATACATTTTAGACAATAAAAATGTGTGAATTATATATTATATGCTTTCTGATGTATGCCAGAACTAATTATTTAACATATTCTATATTAATAATTAATCATTTAGTATTGCAATTAATTTACATTAATTAATTGACAAAGGTTGTATATTATTTCTTTTTATAATATATATAATATTGTATCTAATTATATGAACCGATTAAACGATCAGTTTCATTCAGTATCGTTAAATGCACATGAAAAAATACAGAAAAAGTGAATGAGTTATTTGTCTAATGAATCGTTCTCAGTTTAACTTTGATTATTGTCGAGTCATTTTATGTTAAGATAGTATTTCACGAGTGGCAAAACGAGTATGCCAATTTTTTCCTAAAATTTATTAATAAATAACATTCAAGTATCTCTCTTTATGTGTATATATATATATATAGAAGTTTTTGTATTTACTATAACAACGAATGAATTTAAATTGACTGATTATTAATTAACATGATTTGTGATATTATGCAAATTAATTGAAAAAAATATTTTATATATGAGCAGTATATGGAAATAAAGTGGTATTGTATTGTCGGTTCATTTATAAGAGTGAAATTTTCGATTTATAATAATGCAGTATTACACATGACAATAATGAAAAAGAATATTATTTTAGTGTTACTTTTTCTCGTGTTGAAACACACCTATAAATTAGAATTTAATTTTATAAAAAAGCGTTGATCACAAAAGGTGAGATTTGGTCTATGCAAAAGGCATAATAGAACAACATAATATAATCGGAGAGATTTTCTTAGAAACGAGAAGATCGGATTATACGTGTAAAAGAAGTATTGCTATGATATTAAGTTACATTTGTTTATTTATATGAAAATAAAGCTGTAAATAATGTTACTATATATATACAAGTTCAATTTACGTCATGGATTAGTTAACAGTTTATTTATAGTGTTAAAATTAAAATGAATAAAAAATTATAATTTAAATTTAAACAATCTAATGGCTGGTAATTTTAATGATAATGTATTTCAGATTACAATAGGAAAATGTAAATTGAAAAAGTGTTTGACAAACGATATTTCAAACAAGAATAATAATTGGGCGTAAAGCATATAACGTTCTGAACGAAAGCCATATGGTTAATAATAAGCTTTCAATTATTTGCTTCTGTTCATTTTTAAAGCAATTAATATATCCAATTTTTTACGTTCTTGTTTGTTTGTTTGCTGTTGACTTTTGTTGATTTTTTGAAAATCGAAAAAAATATAAAACATAAATAATAAATAAATACATAATAATAATTAAAATTTTTGTGCATTTACTTGGTATAATTATAAGTTAAGCGAAATAAACTAATGTTTTTATCTTTAATTTCAGTATTGCGTGATATAATGAAAGACAATGATCAGTCTGATACTATACACATCATTGTGCAATAAAATTTTGTATTTGAATGTAAGACATGTTTTATTTTAACAAATTAAAATGTCAACGCATTACAAGAGGGATTTAACAATCATCTAAAATTTATCGTTATTTTAAATGTTATTATTTATGACAGATGTTAAAAATGCATACAACTTTAAACGCAATGGTAATCAGATTAAGAAAGTATAATTCTGTAAGATTAAGTGTTCAAAATTGCTTTAATTTGTTTAAATTGGTAGAGTAGATAAATATAAACTGACATCGATTTTATTGTAAAATGTTTTTAAATTGTTGATATATATCGATAAAAATTAATAATAAAATATTTTCTAACAAATTCCATGTTTGTTATGTATTTGCACGTAAGATTTGAATAAATATTTATAAGTATTTTGTCTGCTTATTGCAGGTAACCGTTTAATGTTTTCAGTGTTAATTATATCGTATTACAAAATGCTTTTGAATGAAAGAGTGAATCATCTCATATGTCTTGCACGACGTGGATGTTTTTTAATGGAATTTCTGTATTTGGGTACAAATTTTATAGGAAGGAATATATGAAATTATGTGAACATTTCATAAGTGAATAATTGTTGGATTGACAATTATATAATGAATTCAGCACAAGTATCGTATTTATAATTATAAAACAAGAATATGGCAAAGTGTGGTTTGGTCTATAGTACAGACATTGAATGATTATTTTTTATAATGCCACACGATATTTGAAAGCACTACGGAACATCTGCGCGCCTGAAAATGTTTTCCTTTCAAACCGTCGGCTGACTACAAAGTCGAGTTTTCGTTAAACATAAAAAATTACGTACAATAAACGTCCACGCGTTTGACATTGCATTCATTTTTACAAAATGTTTGGATTTTTATGTTCCATTTAAGCATTCGATTTTGGATTATTGTATTTGAATTCGAGCATAATGACAATATATCAGATATAATTTTAACGATCGATTAGAAAGTGGAACAGTTCGGTCACAGATATTCCTTTGTATGAATTTGAAAATTAAAGCTACTTTAATGTTGACGCGTTCAAAAAACGAGTTCAGTTCAGTTGGCTGGTATTATAATACTTCCGAAATCGCGTTAGAATCCATTTAGAAGGAAAGCAAACGCGCTTTAAACTGTAGGAAGAACTTTCTCGCGAGTTAAGTACACGAGCGTAAGTTTTTTCGTACGGCGCGTTTGCACAAACATTGTGATTATCTTTTGACTGGCGTTATTCAAATAGCGGCGCACGGTTGACTCGCGTGAAGCGGTCAGTCAAGCACTCGATCTTTGTTCCCTTGTGCGTTTACGAGAACCTCGCCCAAACCGCTCGTATCGCGTCAACTATCGTCGTCTGCGTTTATACGAATTCTTACACGCGAGTATTTCTAATTTGGAGTTTGCGGGAGTATCATCTGGGACACGCGAATGCCTAAGTCTTTGTGCACGCTCGCGCAGGTAAAGTTACTCGTTTCGACAAAGCAGGTGGTCCCTTTGCGCAGTTGGTCGATGGGTCCGGCAAGAAAGACCCCGCTGCGGCAAAGTAGAAGCGCACTAAATCTTTGACGCTCCCAAAACATCGATCAAGACAAGGAGGTCCGATGTCTTATAAATTCCTTTACTTTTTGTCCGACGCCGCTCTTCGTTCCACGATTTTTCACTCCCCGATTTTGTGGCAGATGTCGAATTTGAAAGAAAACATTCGCGTCCTACGACTAATTCTCGTGGTAATTTAACGTATGAAAAAGTTAGACAGGACAGATATTGTTTTATGCTTTCAATAATCGCTTTGAAACATTTTGGAAAAAAGTGACTTTTTTTCTTTTTCTTTTAAACTACTGCTCATTAAAATGTCAAAATGAAAATCGTAATTAATATTATTTCTTAATTAATAGAATATAAAATTTATTAAGTAATAAAAAAACCGTCTGTAAAATATGTAATTTGTTTAACTGTTAATATACATTTGAAAAGTAAATTTTAATTGTCTAAAAAGATACGATACAAAAAATATTAGACAAATTTAATGTTAAAATTTGTTTAACAATGATTCAATTTTGTAATACATATAATAAAATTTCTCTTTGAAGTCGGTCCTATGACGATTTAAATTCATATCAAAGGTAAATATTGTATTGATTTTTTATATAATTATAAAATTGTTATACTGATAAAAATCTAAGTAATATTAAAATCATCGAGAAGAAAATTATTTTTAATTTTTTGTGTTTCCTTGTAGTAAGAAAATGATGAATGCTTACATTTTTATAAATTTGATTATTTACAAATAAGCGAAATTAAAATCATTAGATTAATAATATTCTTTGTTTTTTTCTTATAATTGTTTGCCATATTTTATCATATAAATGATTACCTTCTATTATTGTGACACTAAGCTGCAGATTATTTCCATTGTTAAACGGTATAAAATAGGTTGATTCATATTTGACAAAATTTATGATTAATAATCACTGCTATTCAAAATTTGTAGAAAAGTTTATAAAAACGAATTATTGCTAAAAATTATTGACTTTGTCTCATATAATGATTGGATATTTTAAAATAGTCATAATACTCATGTGAATTGTATAATTTATATTATCTGAATAATATATATTATAATATATCTGTATTATATGTAATTCGCCCAGTTTTCATGGTAAACGTGTATAAATGATTGCAGACAAACTTATCATTTATTAATTATTTTTTAGCAAAATTCTTATGATAATAATTGTGTGATAAATAATGTTATATAAAGTTTGTAGTGTATATGATTGCATTTTATATAAGATAAATACAAGTATATGCTTGCTTACATTACAAAGTTTTTTTTTAAATTTATTTTCATTTTTTTAAAAAATTCATGATATTGAAAACTGAATATAATGTTATTGCTATTATATAAAAATATAATATTTATAAAAATATATATATTTAAGTTATATATTTACAGAAGCATATTAAAACGTGAAAAAATTGAATAATTGTCTATTTAAAAGTTATTTATTTTAAAATATGATTATAATTTTAGCATGAAATATTGTTGATAAATTATAACATTTTTGGTTTAAACATTGTTTATTGGAATAAACGTGCTGAATATGGATTGGTTTTTAAATAATAATCAGTGTTTTATTGTTTTAGTATATGTATATATATATACATATTAAAAACGATTAGATTTTCTTAAACCGTGACAGCTCGCCGATTTGCAAAGTTTTACAATAGTTATTTAGCTCTATAAAAGAATTAACGTTTTTTTGCAATGACCGGTGTGTTTTTAATTGTTTGTATTAAATAAAGCTACTTTTTACCATCTAAAGTTGAAATTTAGCTGTGACAAATTGACGATTTATTACAATATCGAATCAATCTGTTACGCAGACAAATAAAATACCTTGACGAGCTACATTCCAACCGAATATATATATATATATTTTTTTGTTTATAATTAAGATTGATATTTACTATAAAGTTAATTACTGTAAAAAACTAATTAAGGAATGAATATTAGATCTTAAGTTATTAGTAATTAATTGTTTCTTGAATTTTATGATTTACCACTTTACTCTTTAAGTTAATTAAGTTAAATGGATATTAATATATCTTAATTGGTTTTACATTTAATTTTAAGATGTGATTTAATACACTTTTTTCTAATGTTTAATTACAATGCTTAAAAATGTCAATTATATATTAAAAAAAAAGAAAACGTGTCGAGATAGAATATATAATTATAGAATATATATTATTTAATAATTTTGTTCATATAAAAACTAGAATTTGTTCAATGTCATCGACCGTAGTTGACAACAGAAATCGGTTGCAGTCCAAGATCAGCATACCGTCGGGGTCGATTATATAC
>JABFQC010005465.1:0-11625 GCA_022817085.1 Psilanteris sp. ZL-2020 | reverse complement strand
AAGTAAACAATCTCCAATTAATCATATCTATATAATGTACAAAAAATATCATCAATAAGTTCGATTAAAAATAAATTTATTTTTAATAAAATATATATTTCAAAAAAAAAGTTCTTTATGCCAAGCGTTTAGATATACTCTGAAAAAGGGTGAGCATTGCAAGAAAAAATGCTTACGAAACAAATATTGTTTGTCACATAAAAAGTGCAAAGTAAAAGTTTGCGATGCAGTCTTGCACACACTTTGCTAGGCTTTCCTGTTTTATTTTACACGTCTGAGACACGTTAGTTGTATATAAACCGTAAAACTTTCACTTGAGAAACCTTTCTCTAAATCCCGTCGAGTTTTAACGCAACTCATTAAAAATGAAAGTATTAATATAAATGCACACATGTGCGCATATAGTTGCATCGCAGACGTACATTCATATCGCCGTCTGTTCTACTTGAATTTGTATTCAACTTTGTTTTAACGCATCTACATCGAACAATTAAAAATAATTTTAACGACAATTGTATCTTAGAACAACCTGGAAATTATTAAGAATAAAATCATTAATTATTATTGTTTATGAGAAGCCATTTTTAATATTTACCAAATATCTATATTTTTTTTTCTACGATATCCCGTTCGTTCATAAACCATAAAATTGTTTTGCTATTAGAATTTTAATTAATTGCATAATAATTTTATGTAATTTTTTTATTGAATAATAAATTACGTTTTTCAACTTTTTCCGATATACAAAAAACGCAATTAACTGTCAAATTGGGATATATATAATAATAAGGGATAACTATTATATATTAAAAATGTTATAATACTTGTCAAAAAAGAAAGAATAAGTCACTGTAAAATACCGACCCAGTCATTCATTAAAATTATTATATTGACGACAGCTGCGCAAAATCGCATTATTAAAAATATGCAAATGCTTCTATATCAAAAATATATTTCATTATTGTCCAAACGAAAATTAAAACTCTTCAGACGCGTAGTTTTACACACGATCCATTCAAACTTATCAAGCATTATAATTCAGCTCAAATATTATATACGTAGGAAATAATAAAAGTGGATTGCGTCGCATCAGAACGGCATCAGCCTGTACTTAAATCATCTAGTTGTGAAGAATTCACTTATTATTAAAAGCGAATGACAAAAAATAGGTTTTCCGGAATATATGAAATAAATTATGAAAATAAATTCCACGCTTTCGCACATTTAATATCGAAGTATTTTTCTATTAAACAATCGTCCTCTTATGTAGTCGAAATCAATTTAAAATTATTATTAACATAATTGCAATTTTTTATTTGCATATATATATATATATATATATATATATGGGAATACATTGTAATAGATGTATAGATTATTTAATTAATAATTTCAAATTTCGTACTAGATATATAGTATATACAAATTATATAGTATTTTATTTATTTAAAATGAGAAATTAATATTTACATAAATAATAAATTTATATAAAATGAATGAAATTAGATTCTGAATTTTTATTAAAACATAATTATTTTTAAGTGTTTCAATCAATTTTCTTGAATAACAACTTTAAAAGTTAGCCAAACTGCCAAATCTAATAACTAGTTTTCTACTTACCATAAAGGTACTTTTACATATTGTCGAAATACACTGTTATGTTAACCAATTTGAAGATAATTTAATTCAGTATAAAGTAAAATGTCTAGTCGATGAATTATGCTAAAGATATAGAATATTATGCAATAATAAACAATTGTTAATAAATAATTAAATAAATATTTATATATTCTATAAAAGTGTACTTCGAATATCATATTATTTAATTTCAAATCCTATATGCTGAAAAAAATTTGATAATAAATATTATAATGAATTTATTGCTATAAAAAGTTGTATTATTACGCAAATAAAGAAATTTATAGTGTAAGTTTGATGAAAGTTTATTTCATTTATTTTATAGTAAAATATATTTTTTTTGTCGTGTTTTTTATAAACATTATTTTGTATTAAAAAAGACAGACAATTCAATTCAGATAAGTATGTCCTTTATAAATATAAAATATTGTAGAAACAGAACACGCCATTAATAAAAATATAATCATTCTATACATATATACTGTGAAATGTGATATATAACATTATAATAATGAAAAAATATAATACAAGTATATTTATTAACAAATATAATATTTACAACGTTTTGTATCTAAGCTTTAGCCGTTAATAAATTTATTGTTTATTATCATATTGTTTAATAAAAAGTATTACATTAACTGAGTCCGTTTAATTCAGGTAACTGCTACAGGTTGCTTGTTACGAATAAACGGAATTACGAACGAGCACGCAAGAACAGTAAGAATGCAGTGCCCATTGCTATTGGGTTTAATTAAAGACTTGTTTCACTCCAAAAGCATGCAAATAGAAAATCGTACCTAATTAAATTCCTGTACGAAAAAAAATTTTAGGGAGAAAACATGGTTTGTTTTTTTTTATTTTCTGTAACTGGGAACCTTCGATATCTGGCTGTGAAAAATGATTGTATTTTCCTTCTTTTCATTACTACTATCATTATTATCTTTATCTTTGTTTAAAGTTAATCTGTTTTACTTATTTTCTTTACTGCATTTCCATTAAAGAATAGTAGCTTTTTATACATTTTGCATTACCTTCAAAACAAAATTAAAAATTACATAAATCTCGAATGAAACAAACGAAATACGAAAGAGTTTCGTTTATTCAACGACAGTATTAAATTAAAAACAGAAAATAAGAGTTTTTTAAAGTCCAACAAACGCTGCTCAAAAAATACAAACTAAGACATTTCCTTGAGAATTTAATGACCGTAGACTTCTGTGGTTGAACTAGTTTCAAGTTCTTTACTAGGTTTTTATGTTCTCTGGAAATTCTCAAGGTGTTTGTACGTGATGCAATTCATGTTCTCGTTTTCTATATTTTTACAATCTCATATTATATGATAATGACTTTACTATGTTCTAATAAATATTTAAATAACCGAAGTTCATATTTAGGAGGGACCAAGTGTGATAAGTCAATGAAAATGAATTGATAAATGTTCCAAATAAGACTGTTGACTAAGTATAAGAATAGAATAACAATTATAATTTTAATCAACAATATTATATAAAAAAATATTACACAAAAAATGTTTAAATTAATTTTTTAATCTAACCTTTCATCTGTGAGCAGTGCTCTCACCCACTGCAAAATTTGTTATATTATTTAATATATTTCATAAATAACATAAAAAATCTCAGTGCCGTTTCTTTAAACGTTAAATAATAACAAGAACATGTATTTTAATGTTATAAATAAAATTAAAAGAACATAATATATTATAGCTGATGAAAAACAACCATTTTGGGGCTTTTCTCATATGTGTAAAATATTTCGAAGTAAAAATTCGGAACTCGTAGTACAAAATTTCGGCGCACTGTGGCCGAACTTCCACTATATATGTCCAGTAACCTTAAATTTAGGATAAGCATGTTTATAAACTTAACGTCAATCGGCAACACTGCAATTTGCTCTCTATGTAAAATAGCGATGAGGGCCGTTCTCTAATTTTTAATTAATTAGGCAAATTCTCTAAATTTTAATCGAAAAATTACAATATAAAAATAAACTATAAACATTATATTGCAATAAAGTGTATATAATTGTTCAACGTTACACTTCCAAGGTATTCAAATATAATCTTAGTTAGAATAAATAATAAAATAACTTTAGTTTTTCATTCTAATGTATTATAATTTTACACACTAAATTGTATTAAATTGTATTCCAATTGTATTGTAATTGTTTCCAATTGCAGTGAGACATAAATACGATTAATTTAAATTAATTGATTTTAATTAAATCTGGTTTACTGGATGGTTAAATATTTGTACAATAAACGTAAACGTATTTCATATAAACGTATATCGTAGTTTTAAAAATGTCCAAATATATTTGCCAAAAAATGTAAAAACATAAAGATTAAATACAACATTGGAAATTAATTTTAGAACTAAAATGTAACTCTTTTAGCAAAGTCACTGATTTTCGTTTTCATTCGAATAATTGAACTGATTGATCAGAATAATTCATTTATAAACAAAGTTTTGGAGGCACGCTTTGATATCAATACACAGTCAATCAGATATATATTATTCTCATAATTTAAGTTCATTATTTATCTACATCCATTTAGTTGAAAACTGTGAATCGTGCTTGAAGCAATGTAATGACTCATTAACGATTAAATAAACTTCATTCCAGTAGCAAACAAAGAAAATTTGCACAAGAAAATGGGAAATCTTGACAAACTAATACTATAGGATACAAAAAATACGATACTTAAATTGTTGTTACATTTTCTATCCAATTGATCAACTTTGTGTCAATTATGAATCCTCGAGAGTACTCGATAATGAATTCTAAAAAGGTTCGTAGTAATAAACTAAATAAAATTTATGCTGAAAAATAAAAGTCTTTGTCTGCTGCATTTAGTAATAATGTTAATGAATGCTGTCTATCGCTTAGTAGCACAATGCATTTTCATTAATAATACTTTTAACGAGTAAATTGAAATATGTTTAATCCTTGGTAAATGATACATTACAGGTTATCAAATGTTATAGTTCCCTTTGTAAAACAATACAAATTCGTTTATAAATGAAGTTAACACAGAATGTATTTCTTGTTGAGTGTATAATTGCACATATGTACATCAACTTTTCACAAATATAATACGTATAACTTTTAATTTGCAAGATATATTTTATATGTATATGTTACGAAAATAAAAATAACACTTTTTACAAAGTATATAATTTATTTAATTGTAATAAATATTGAATTTAATCCTATTATTTATTTTATTTATTATATTAGTAATGCACGATTAACTTACAATATCTTGCATATAATTTAAACGTTTTGTTTAATTTTATTTTTAAACATATAATAGTTTTTTTACAATACCTCAACAGAACAGAAAAAGCTACATAGAAATAAATGTATGTATGTAAATTTATTATAAACCGTTGGTTTTTTTTTATTTTAATTACATAGAAAATAATAATATACATTTCAAAGAATAATAAAATAACAATAACAAAATTTGTACGATTAAACACAATAATAGTAAAATACATATTCTTTTTCATGCAACACTCAATGTTGGTGAACTCTCCTCATAACATTAGTAAATAAATCATAATGTATAAATAAATAAATAGATAAAATATATACATGTTCATTCGCCCGTCCACTCATACGTAATACATTTATATATTAGCTATAAAATATATAAATTATATAACTTATTATGTTAGATATTATTTACCTAATTTCTACGTTCAGCCATATTTCTGTTCTGTTGGATTTATATGTATTCTTATTATAAAATGGCATTATGATGTGTAAATAAAGTACTTTGATTGCGCAAAATATTAAAAAACGACTTAATTCATTACATAACACATTAAGTGTTAATTCTTAACTTTTAAACAGAAAAAAAATGCATTAAATAAATTTAGTAGGATATTTCTATCGTATTCGTGATAAATAAAAACTAAAAAAAAGCAAATTGAAATCAATCACCTGATATAATTTGATTAGAAAATATACCGTCTAGCGAGCATGTAATAATAAAAATGGAAAATCAATCTTCATAAATAACGTAATTAAAATACATGGAAAACATCTTATAGTAAATTCATATACAAAATCATTGATTTGAGTTTGTATTTTATTTAAAATTTGATTTAAATCAACAGGCATGTTTTGTTAAAGTATATTTAAAGCCATGTGGAATATAAAATAAAAAAATGTTATTTATATATATATAAATGCACGTAATAACATAAAATTCCAAAAACAGTGTTAACTAGATTGATCATTGATATATTTATATTTCAGTTAAAATAACGAACCCCAATATGAGAATTTTAGAATTATATATTTAATAAATAGTTTCTTCTAACCAATAAAATTATTATTATTTTATTATTTGATTAATACATTTAAAAAATATTTTTTTCTCTAAAACTGGAAAGTGTTTACAAGTATTTCATACGCAGAAAAAATTTCATATAAAAATCACTGAATTACATAATAATTTTTATATGCAAATTTTTATGCGTACAATTTAAATAATATTAACTTTTATATACTAAATTATATACATATAAATATATATATATGTAGTTTATAAAAAATTAATCATTATAATTTTTTAAATAAATAAATTTCTTTTCATGTTATTTTAAGTGCGATGTTTTTATCTCACGTTTTACAATAAAAATAATTCACGCTTTTACTATATAATATACAAATTCAACCCGTCACAATGTGAGGTGATTGTCATTGAATCAAATACAGAACGTGTTTTTTCAATTTAACTTATTTTCGTATAACAAATATCTCAAGTAAATAATTTAATATGGCGACAGAAACAAATACATTACCTCCTTTTTAAAAAACATATCTATATGATTATTCACTAATTAAAATCCGGTAATTCATAGATTGAAACTGATTAAATAAGACTAAAAATAATTGATTTCATGCATTGAAATAATCCCAAATAATCCTAAAAAACCAAACTAGATTAAAAGATTAGGATAAATATACCGAAATTTGGTAAATGTGATAAAATCATTTTAATAACTTCTAAAATTTGCTGAAATTTACTGAAGTATTTATTAAAACAGTAACGTTATTGAAAATTTATTTACATTTTCGTATTTTATACTGTATACTATTATTATCTAATTTGTTCAAATTTATACGGTATTATTTCATTAAATTTACATACAAATTTAATAATTTTGTAATAAATAAACTTTATTAACTATTTTTAAAATTTTTAACTAAAATATTACTTCTCCGATATATTATACTATTTTTATTCAACATTTATTTTAGTTAAATATGCATATATAACTGAATTATAATACATAAAGTTCATTAAGTTATTCTTAATATTGATCTAATTAATTGCACTACAATATCAGCATTAAATGTAATTAAATAAATAAATATAATTGCAAATTATCTTCCTTTTCTAATGGCTTATTATATTGCCAAAAAATGACGAATAAAAAACATCATAGAAAAACTTATAGAAAGTTAGTATATATATATAAAATAGTAAAATTGAAATTGAGAATATCATATTATGGTAATAAACAATTGCATTGGAAAATGCAGATATTTTTTATAACATAAAATTTCATTTCCAGTACTTGTAGCAATATACATTATATATATACATTATATAGCACAAACCCCATTTATATAGGCGCATAGTTACGTGTTTGGTAATGCGGTGGGGGGCATTGTCCTCCATCCCCCACCCCTTTAAAAATGTAATAAAATTCACATACGAAAATATCACTTACAGTATTTTTCGGGTCTATATTCAAAATCCTCATTATATATCCGCGTCGATTTATTGAAGATAAGTTTCAAAACCATCTGTAAAATATTTAACCTTGCGTAAATGGGAAACAAGATGGCCGCTAGTCCTCAATTTGGCTCAATAAGTAAACTTATAAGAATATATATATATATATATATAAATATATTTCATTTAATACATATTACATCCCTCAAATATCTCTCAAAAACTAAATGTTTAACAAATTGCTATATATATCAAAAATTAATTTTATGTGTATCAACTTTTCACGAAACACGTTAATATATCAATTATATACGTTTTATACAGCGTATAACAATGGATTGTGTTATGGAAATATGAAATATTCACACGTATTATTATTCAAACAGCATTGCTCGCGAGACAACTGGATTTACTGACTATGTAAGAGGTTCAAAATATTATTCGAAAAAATATTACTTTCAAGTTGAGATGACCATTTTACGAATAAATTATATCCAAAAATTCAATTAACATAATAAAATAGTATTTTGTTATACATTGTGATGATGCCAAAAAGATTGTTTCGCAATTTTAACAAGCAATACATTTTCAATTGCAGTATCGATATTTTCAATTTCAGCTTCTATTCAATCAATTTTAGCAGTATTGTTTAAAGTGACATTCAATCCTTTCGTGCCGGAATGTATAAGAAAAATATATCAAAAAATGTATTTGCTTATCGCGTGACTCGAAATTCTAGAATTCCATTGATTCATCTATTTGAACTAATAGTATCGACGTATCATCGTATGATGTAACGATTGAAATATTCTTCAACTAATTTAAATTACGTATTATCACTGACCTATAAAAATTAAATATATAATTAATAAAATTGATTTTAAGGATAAAATGTAGTTTCGCTTGATGAATATAACGTATTATCCAATTTCGTGTTGTAAATATATATAATATCTCATTTCTTGGTGATGGACAAATTATTATTTTTTTACTGTAAGCATATACGTATAAATCATATAATCATATAATAAAAAATTATAAAAACGCGAGTGAACTGACCTTTTGCGCCAAGGGAATTATTTTTTTTTTCAAAACTAAAACAAAAATTCATTGTAACAATTTATATATAATACAATATATCATTATTGTATTTGATTGATTAACTTAAATCAGTTTAGCATATAATCTATTTCACCCAGTTTCAATCATTGAAAATTAAATATAGCCACGCAATCATATTCTGTAATAATTCAATTAAACAATACACATTACATTTTATATAAATCCTAAATTTAACTCAATTACTCTAAAAAAATACTTTAAAAATTGCCTACAGTTAAAAGACCGTAAAATATTTATTTTCATAATTTCGATAAATTTAACAATAATATACAACTGAAAAATTCAAAATAATTATAAGTAAACACAAATAAAATATAAACAATAATTTACAAGCACAAAAATACATTACAAGAAAATCGAAAATAATAATTATATTTTAGTTATTAAAATAATAATATCAAATACAAATTAATAATTTGTTTTAACTTTTTATTATTTTTTTTATTTTCGCCACTATTGTACGAACTTAAATTATATGGATCAATTCAAAATTACCATCAAATTTAATCTCTAGAAAATATATTTCATATGCAACTATATGAGGCGTTTATCATTCCTTCAATTTGAAAATTTAAAATTCTTTCGCTACAGAACATAAGCAAAAGTTTCAAAAAGATTAATGGCGACATATAATCTGAATCTTTAAATTTGTTCTGAATATACTTGGTTATATTTCTTATTTTTTTAATCCATTAATTTATTTGTATACTATATATTATTTTATAAATAATATGTTTCTTTTTATTGTTTCTTTTCACCTTCGCGTCCTCTAATAGAGTATAGATTTAACCCCTCGTTACTATATAGCCATTCAATTATATTGTCGTTTCTTAATATATTCATCTATATTGTTATAAATTCCCTAGTAAATCTCATTTTTAATTTTATTATTCATATATACATGTATACTGGTTATGTTTAAGTTACTAGTGATTAATTTCACGATTTAAAAAATCACAATAAAATATACAAAAATACACTATAAGTAAATAAGTTATATTTTAATTTGGATAATGTTTTACTAATCCAGAAAAACATTTACTTAAACACAATAATTATTAATTTTTTCCATCTATACATATTTCTCATTTACTTATCAAACATTTATTACATATAATACATAAAGAATTAAAGTTTTGATTTATTCTATAAGATTAAGTATTATCTATAAGCATTAAAAAATTGTGTAAACAAAATTAAATTAAATAATATATTTTACGATAAATTTCAAACGAAAAAACGAAACAAAATTAATAAACATTACTCAAATATATTACAATTATTTTCATTGCCATTCAATTGGATCTTTAAACCATTCATGACTGCAACGATTCTTGCTTTCTTCTTCTGGAGTATCCCATCGGTCCGGAATTTATGAGTACCACTCTGCTACCTATGACCTTCTGGTTACTAGGTCGATGTACCATTTCCATGTATCATTATCTAAGGTGCGCTTCTTTCACTGTAGCCAGTCTTTTGCATCAGCACTCGACGTTTCAAGTTATAGTTATATTTCATGTTATGGAACACAACTTTTTACAAAATTCAGTTTCAACGCACTAACAATCAAAATGGTGTCCAATTTGAGTCGTCCATCGTTTTATATTCATTCTTTAAGATTCGCTTCGTTGCTCTTATTTCCGACTTGCCAAATTAGTATAGTCCTAAAGATTTCTGATATGAATAATTATTGCAATTTTCTATGAATCATAATCTGTTATTTCGTCAAACTCTCTCCTCGCCAATTTAATCGATGCATAAGATTTTACACGCGAGTTCTTTATTGAAATTTACACTTTTATTGAAACTAAGAGGCTAGTAATTTGTTGCATAATAGATTCATGATAATGAAAAACTCAGTTTACGTACAAGAAAATGTATATCGATACGTTATTTGTTTCATACAAATTGTTATTCATCAGTCTTGGATACTAATTTTTTATCATAAAATTCGTGTATAGTTTCAAGATCGTACGTACCTTTTAAAATATATATATATATAATTTTATAAATAAGATTCTTATTTTTATTAGAATAAATAATTCTAAGAATGTGCAGATTACACAAGTAATTAGTATACATTAGAATCATACATTAAAATACACAGCACTCTAATAATTACTTTCTTAATGTACTGAAAAAAATATTAGAATAAAATTGAAGATATTATATAACGATTGCAGGATAGAATTGAATTCACAATGACTATTTTTTTATATATATAATAGACATTATTATTTATAGAATCTTAATTACTATATTATATTTAAAAATGTATATTAAGAAGCAAACCATTCCACGATTATTTTTTTTTCTCAGTGTACCTAATTTTTAAATATGAGCTTATTATCTGGCGAAATACTATTGTGTTACTATATTCTAAATATTTCAAAAGATGCTTTGTATAAATTTTATCGATACTCGTTGTTCAGAACTGAATGTAATAAATTCGTGTATATAAACAATCAATTTAGAATTATTTTCCATTGTTACTACATTAATTGAATAACAGAAAAACCTTTATTTTACTTATTATATTCCTACAATTATATAAAGAATTCTACTTACTTCATTTTATTGCTTATTTACAGCTGCAAGAATCTTAAAAAAAAGGAATTTTAAGGATCAACGAACGAAAAGTATAAAACTTGTTTTGTCGTATTCAACATAGTATATTTTATAATATTCATAACTATGAATTAAATGGTATCAGTTATATACATTTAAAATTGTTAAACGTGTACTATACAAATAATTTATATCTTTTATATAAGTACTGATAATCTAAAAACTTACTTACGTAAATTAATTTTAAGGTGAAAACTTCCTTTCCATTGTAATATTAGACATTCTTCTGCTTCATTTATTAATGAAAATATAAATAATATAAGTATATGATTAATTAACGTCTGTATTTTCATTTTTAATTTTATTAATTATAGAATAAATTCTATATTTTACAGACTAAATAAAACATTTTTAAAACAGTTTTATTTATATATTTTATTAACTTTTACATTTCGGTCCGAATGTGGACCTTCTTCAGAAACTATAACAATAATAAATGCAATTACGGAGTATTACAATAT
>JABFQC010005464.1:0-11626 GCA_022817085.1 Psilanteris sp. ZL-2020 | reverse complement strand
TGTTTTTAGTAGTGTACTTTTACACATCACATGTGTTATATTATACGTAGTTATAAGTACCATAACATTGTTCATAAATTAATTATTTAGTTTATTTAGTACGTATAGTTTTCTATTGAAATTCCCCTCAATTAAAACATATTACCATATCTACATGGAGAAAACATATATTTAACATTTTACTATATAATTTATCAAAAGTAGGATATACTTGAAAATATTATAAAAATTAATATATCATATATTAACAATTCCTATATAAGTTGAATATAATATTGTGCGCATTCAAAAGTTTAATACATTATATAGTAATTTTTATAGTATTTTCAAGTATATCCCACTTTTGATACATTATATAGTAAATAGTTTGATATATGTTTTCTCCGTGTAACAAACCGAAAAGATAATTTTGGTTATTTATTTTAAATTGAGTTAACTTTTTTTATATTATATTTAAATTTAATAAATAAAATATAACGTAATTTTTTACATACGATTTAATACACTTTATAATACAAATTTTTTTATTAATATTTTCGACATTTAAAATCTATTCTCGAAATGAGAAGCTTTAATAGCTTTAATTTTATTTTAAGTATATTTCTTTATGATGTCATTTGCAAATCTAACTGACAAAGCATATACTTCTAAATACATATCTAGACTACTTTAGAATTTGTATTTCAGTAATATATAAAAATAATTTGAAAAAAATACTTCCTAAAAGTGCACTAAATATTATATTTTCATATACGATTAAGAAAATAAATTAAAATTTAAAACCGTTTAAACTATTTCGGGACTATTGTTTACAATGAATTCTTATTTATAGTAATTTTTTAGATTATATATTACGTGTATTAATAATAATGTACATTATTATTATACATAATATATAACAAACATATTTTGAATGATGAAATGATAATATTAATTTTTGTTTTCAAAATTTTAAACAAATAATTTACTAAACTTGACATCGATTTCGGATTTCGCGAGCTTAAAGAATATTCTATTGTCCATTATATAAGTCGATTGTATAGAAATATCCGGCGTATTGGACTCAGTAGCAAAACAAAAAGCTGCGGACACTCAAAACAACCTCGACGATCTCGTCAAGACCTAATTTTCCGCGCAATGCAAATAATTTCGACTAACAAGACGAAACTTTTGCGGCTTGTATTGCGTACAACTTGTCTTCTCGTAACAACTCGAACGATGAATAAACTCGCGAGAAAGAGTACGACTTCCTATTATTTTACCTGCCTTGTCTGCGATTTTGGATTTGCCCATCGGAGATAATAAAGCTTCGAGTGCAACAAAATCTACCAGCTAATCGAAAAACTTACCCAAGACCGTGCCGCAGAACTTGCTTAATTAGCATTTTTTTGTTAATTTGTTTACTTTCTTGTTTGTTTATTTTATATTCGCAAATTTCATGCAATATAAATTAGTATGCGTTATATTTGTGAAGGAAACATTATAACAAAGAAAATATTTGTCAAATATTTTGATGATTTCTAAAATTATTGTTAATGAATAAATAAACGAGGATATAAGAAACGGAAATTTATAAGAATTAATAGGTTCTCGATAAATATTCCATTTTGAATTTTAAAGAATTAACAGTAATAAAATAAAAATGTCATTGTCTTGAACATATAAAATGTAATTGTTATTAATATGTATAAAACTATATTACGATTTTAGGTTATTACAAAATAGTAAATATTTGATTTTATTGTATATATTGCTTTACGAATACATATTTTGTATTAGGTAGGGCGTATAAAGGTAGTATAGGTAGGGCGTATAAAAACAGAGTCTTAGAGTATAGTAAATTTGCTCAAATGTTATATAATATATTAACTTATATTATTAGTATATTTAAGTTGGTTTATTACACCTAACAATATTTTTAATATATTTATCATGAATTAATATATTAATATAAATTTAATAAAGTGCATGTTTGTGAATATATATGTACTTATTTTATTTGTATTAATTTTGTTAAGTATCTATAAGTTTTTAAAAATATTAATCAATAAAATAATATATAAACATACAGTGATTATAATTTAAACATTCATAAATTACATTTGTGACAAAATTTTTAGATGATATAAATTAGTTTATTTTATTAGTTTTTTTCATTTCAAAGCAAATAAACTAAGTTATACACGTATGCATTTATAAACATTTTATGCAAATAATTAAGCTACTTTTAATAGTTTATTAATTCTAAAATGACATATTACACATCAGCAATACTTTTCTCATAAGTGTATTATGTTCCTAACCATTAGTATATAAGAGAAGTTAGTCATAAGATTACCATTAGTTTCTAAGATCATTAAACACCGCGCGAGTTATGCGATTCCGTTGTTACCGACTGTACTAGACGAACAAGTAAATGAGATACAAATGCATATGATTCCTATGATTCCCCCTACCTTAACCTATGTATAACTTTCAAATATATGAACCTATCATAATATATCTATTAGCAATAAAAAGTAATTATAAGACCATAAATAAATTAAATAATAATAGTAAAAGGAATATAATATATTTAGTTTAGCTAATTTATTTAACTGATTTTATATCTTTTAAATTTATAAACATTTTCATTAAAAAGTTTCTTCGTTAGATGTATTATTCCTTACATAAGCGTAGTCAAAATTCTACAAAGAATGTTACAATACTTTACAAACGTTAAATAAATTTTATCAGTTTGTATTATGATAAATTTTCTGTTATAACAGAAAATTCCATACGCATAATTTTTACTATATTATCTAACAGAAGACAAATGCGTAAACATATAGTCTTAAATAAATAGAAAATATGGCAAAAATATATTATATAATACGTATATTTTAAACATTATTTTTTTCGTATAATAGTATAAATACAAATTTAATTAAGAGATGTAACAAAATGTGAAGAAAATAGATGAAATTATTTGGATAAATTAATGAAAAATATAATGAAACTTAATTTCTTACCTAGACTAGATAGCATGCTGTACTTTTTGACACATTTGCAATGTTTATGCTAGCTTTAAAACATTAACATTAATGCTAGCAATATGGTAGCATAATGGTTGCAGATTTGTCACAATGTGAACTGCATGCTATCTGGGTTAGTATTAAATAAACTGAGTTTCTCAATTACAATAAACATTGTGATTAATAAATTGTAATATAAATATACTAATATTAATATAATATTAATATTGAATTATCGATATTTATAAAATTAAAATTCATTGTTTGTAATATCGTGTAACAGTAATAAAACATCATATTATATAATTTTAAATATACAATTTCTATTATTTATACTAAAGGAAAACGTATATCATTTTCTTGTTAGAATATAATACAAATGCCGTTCTAGTCACAACAATAATTTGCAATTTTACGTTACTTGAATTATTGTACTATTAGCATTAATTTGACGACAAAGTTCGATATTAACCCGTATATTTATCAGGAAAATAATACAAATTTAATTATGGTTTCATATGCTAGATATTAGCACCAGATACGTACGGTTGTTGATTAATATTTTTAAATACAAATCGTTATATTTTTCTGCATATTTAGTTTGAAATAAAGTTTTAAAGAACTAACTTTCATCTTTCTCCTACAGGTGGCGCGTCAAGTCTTGTATGGGTATGCGATGTTCCACCTTATACTCGAACGACTGATGTTCGTAATAGATACATGAAAGAGAATCTTAGAATCAAATATAATAACAGTAATTTTATGACTGATACAATTCTTTTGCAGTTTTTTACATTCTTTATCGTAATTCGTAATTCCTAACAATCATATTTTTTAAACAAACAATAAAAAGGATATATATTCATTGTACGTGATAAATATCCATGGTTTCTTAATAATTACAACAATCAATTCATTATTGAAACTCTAAATATATAAGCACCAATGCTAATGTCAAAATTCAATTACTTTTTTGATTTTCTCTGTTTATGAATATTTAGTAGTTCGAAATTATTAAATGATATAACATTTTTTAAGAGAATATTTCATTGTATTTCATATAGTTATGCCATCTAACTTGTGATATGCCAAATACAATTCAAATAATAATTAACCTAAGTAGATTAACAATCACTTACAGTATTCATATTTAAACAAATTTAAATGATATTACCCTGACTAATATAAGTGATAAGTTGTACCGTTTAAATGGTAAGCTTTACCTCTTGAATTCATGATGTCATTTCAATTTCCAGTTTTATACATTTAAAACTAAAAAATCACACATTTATGTGGAAATGAAAAAAAGTAATGCAAAATATTAATTACTCATAATTTCACTTTTTATCTAATTCGTCAATACAATTTTCCATATAATTTTGATAGTAATATATCTATTGCAATGTACTGAAATCTTTATTATTCAAATTATATTACTTGAAAATTAAAATTAAATAAATATTGTTTTGCATTTTTTATCGTTATCAAATTTTATCATATCAAAATTCGAAACCTATATAATGATATTATTAATGAGCTAAAGAGAAATTTAATAAAAAATGTAATCATTCATCCGTATCAATTAACTGCATTTTGGAATGTTTACACTAATGGCTAACTAATAACTTTAAAATTCTAAGAAACTATTAAAAAGATTAAAATACCAGATATGTAATAGTATAAATATAAATGCAAAATCTTTAATTCGGTTAATTTGGTTGTTAGTCTATTATAACAACATTGTTTTCTCACGTTTATTTTAGTCGTAAAATAGTGTTCATATCGTAAGAACTCTTTTAAGAATTGCGATCTAGTGTTTAAATTTCAAGTGCTCCCAGAACTTTTGACAAGTAAGTCCCACTTATGAAAAGAAATTTCCTTGTAATATATATATCCATTTAATTTGTTATTTAAGAACTTTACTAACGAGTTTGAGAATAAAGTTGGCAAAGAATCCGAAGGAAATTCTGATACTGCAATTACTGTCAATAATCTGAACAACCTTGAAACTATGCTAACAATTTCCTTTTTTTTATAAATAAAGTCAGTAGTATACGATTAGTATAAAGAAAATTGCTAAAAACGTAAATATCTCGGATTATATTCTGAATATACAAGAAATTCCTTTAAATGATCAAATTAGCATTAATTTAAACAAATGAATATATATATATTATAAAATACACATGTATGCGAATGTTATAAAATCCATAGGAAAAATAACCGCAATTATTTGTTTCATTTTCAGTGTCTCAAAAATTTAAAACAATTGTCAAGCAAATAAAAAACTACCTAAAGAAATATGATGATCATTCCAAAAAAGAGGAGTTTCACCAAATAACTGAATTAAATTTATCCGAAGAAGAAAAAATAGTAAAACTGAAATCCTTGAGGAACAAAATTTCTAAACTGAATAAAAAATTGAACAAGCTCACCTTAAAGAAAAATGTGCATACTAATATAACAACTATAAATAATTACATCAACCCTCAAACTGATTCGCTTTTAGTGTACAAATTAAATGTTATAAACGAATACTTGAAGGCAAATACCAATAATGTAAATAAGGTGTATAATATGATTATAGAGAATCAAGAGAAAGAAAGAAAATTGAACGAATATGAAAGAACCGAAGAAAAAGAAGACGGCTTATATACACCAAAGTCTCCAGAATATACCAAAACTTCAGATGCAGACAATAAATCCGTACAAATAATTACTCTTTACTAGTTTTGTAATTGTATGTAAAAATTAGAATTATTGTGCGTAATATATATTCATTTTGTATTAATACTTAACATTCGACTAATTGAATTTCACCTCTTCTTCTTTTGCGCTTTTCAAATGATTGTTATAATTACAGTCAAATATATCTCTATTATAATGTAACACTAACAATAATAATAAAAATTTAATATTAATCTGTTTGTGCACAACTAAGATATACTACAATAAAATAACAGAACAATATTTACAAAAACAAATATCGAAACCAACAATAACATAATAATTGAAATTACAAAATTTATACCTTAATGTAATAACTCTAAAGTAAAAATAATTACTTACATTAATGTAGTCCTAAATTATATTTATATTATATCAATTGAAAAAACTATTAAATAAGTTTCTTATATATAATATTACATTTTTTAAGTAAAAAGTTTATTTCCACAACAGTATTACTAATAATATATTGACTTGAGTGACTCGAGATTGCATAGTGGAATTTGTAGCATTATCACACAGCGGAGGGAGTAGTTATAAGCAGAATATGAGATGTTCATTACTTGGATGGGTAATCGTTCCACTAAAAACATGATTATAATATAACAACAGAATTTTATTATTACACTTATTAAATAAGTAAATTATTAATTTTTAAATCTACTTTTTTAATAAGTAACAATAACTTTTCCAAAAAGTAATAATTCAGTTTTTGTATGTGACCGAATATGGACTTGTTCAATAAGTACACATTCACTTACAATAAGTGAATTTTCACTTATTCAGATGGAGAGAGTAGGGAAAAGTTTGAATAAATAAACTATAGAACTGATTTGTAAGTTTCTTTTATTTTCTTTCCTCTTAAATATCATGTAAGACGTAGACATTATAGATATCCAGGGAATAACCTCTGATATATAATATATAATTCTAGTAAACATGAACAATAATAAATATAAAGTATACTAGAACGTAGAAAGTCTGCGTCTAATCAGGCTGCGTCGTTTAAAATATAGCGCATCTATTATAGCATCCCCAATACAAGCTCCAAATGCACAATCGCCACATTCTCGTTCCTTTTATTTCTCTCTTTATTATTTTATTTTTTTTGTTTTTTTTTTTTTGTTTTGATTTTATTTCCCTCTCATACTACTTATCAAGTTTCTTCCTTTGTTCAAGTTTTATATCACTCTGCTCTGTACACGTCAAAATATTTCCAGTCGACGGGAGAATCGACTGCGATACTTCCGCACCTTAGCAATAATCTCTTTTTCAACGATATACATGAAAGATCACTTTCCTTTCGCCGTTCAAGAACCGTTTTTGCAATATAATTTTCAATCAGGCGTTTCGATTCGATGAAAAGGGATGTGTAAAATTGACTTTTTCTGTTCATTATTCCAAATTCGATTTCACGATTATTCAATTTCTTGTTTTGTTTTTTCCGCATCGAATTTAGTGTTGTAAAAACTACAAGTTTAAACACAAAATGAATAGTTTCCTTTAAATTATTCAATTTCACGTTAACTTAACTGTAACACACCTATTCATATTAATAATAAATGTTGACGAAACGTTAAAATTCGCATTAAATTTGTATAAAATATATTTTATGAAAAAAATCCGAAAACTTAATGACGATACAAAATACAATTGTTAATTATTTTGCGTACAACCGATTCAAAAAACCGGTCTTACTGATTACAACCTCTACAACACAAGCTCTTTTAAAATAATTTTTACAACCCCTTAATCATCGCAGTTCGCTTCTAATAAACAAATAAATCCACGATAATACCATATAAACGTAACGCACTTAATAATTTTTTTTCGACAGAGTAATTTCAAACAATCAAACTTGGTCGTGAAATTTGCGTCGTTATTGCACAAAAGCATTCACAAACTTAAGTCTAAAATACGCAAAACTGAATTCGGTTTTTGAGTATTAACAACGACAAAACCAGATAATTATTATGGCCTGATCGTTTCGCGATAAATAAATACAATCTATTCGTCCGCTATTCCATCGGTCTTATTTTACTTTTCGTTCGATAAACACGATTAATTACAAGAGTGCATCCCGACAAAACGGTCCTCCACTTATTTTACAACGCACGATCGCTCTTTTACTATTTACACACACGCCGGGGTTTACAAAACCGTAGTTTCGAACGTCCCCGGGCTGGTCATTTCTTCCTCCTTGTAAATACACATGCCTTGTCCATCGGCTCAGCGCCTCCTACGTAAATTGACAAAAATTTGTAACCCCGAAACATAACGTTGCGAAAATTCCAAACGCGATTTCTATAAACGTGCTTACAATGAACCGAAATCAACGATAATTCGATTAAAGTCATTGCGTTGAAGTATTGTAAACGCGTCATAAAGATCGTACACCTCATATATGTGGTATATAATAAAATCATGATTTAAGTTGTTTTCAAACATATGACACATATATGTCACTGGTATGTTTCCGCAAACAAATTTTACGCACATTCATGGCGAACAGTCAATTTGATCAATTATCAAAATGCACGTGTTAGTCAGTTGTATGGGTTTAATCGCGTGTCGATATACGTTTAATAAAAGTTGTTATTTGTGAAAATCGGCCGTTTGCCATATATATGCATACGACTATATGTACCTGATTACGTCTATTTATATTAATCACATATAAGCACATGTAACATATATCTGCCATATATTCCCTGGACGAACAACATATATGAGATATATAGGTCTACTTTATATCCTTCTATAATTACGTCATGTTTTTCGTAAAGGCTTCGACGTATATTCATTCGCTATTAAGAACAACGTTTCTTAATCGGAACAAATTATGCTCAGAAAAACGAAATCCCTATAAATATTCTCATCTTATTTAGCATTACACTATGCACAATTTGTTGAAATATCTATATATTATCGGCTTAAAGACTGGTTCTCGCTTTGGTTGCCAGAAGGAAATAGGTTTTTCTGGTTTGGATCGAAAATTATATTTACTTGGCAACCGTAACTGAGCATACAGTGCTAGCAAACAGTTTTTCGACAGAATAAAAGATTTGTATTTATCTGAACATATACAATGTGTTACGTGTGATTACTTATTATGAATTTACAACGATTGGTCGCATCTAAATGGTGTTGAACCGTGAACGAACGAATCATCAACTATTAAATCCAAACTTTTCAATTCATTCAATTTAATTTATTCAATTGAATCCTCATCTGTTCTACGTATCTAAATACAAAAATCCAAATTCCCGAAACACATCGTACATATGTTTGAGTTCGTTTTTGGTTTTTTTGTTCGTTTTTTTTTTTTCGTCCAAATGCATTCGATCTTAATCCTAAGCTAAGTGCTAAGCATTTCGGGATTTATTCTGTAAACAAATGAAATAAATAAACCAATTAATTCGAGTTTAATCCGCGCGTATAATGCTTTAAACGAAATTACGAATTCATAATTTCAACTTGTTCGCCGAAATTGTTTCAGTGTTTTACGTTATTCGGTTTGTTACAAAAATGTTATACAACGAAACGCAAATCCAATCGCTTGGCTCGAATGAATAAATAATTTTGCGGCTAAACGTCAAACGCTTTTGCAACAACAAACGGCGTCGCGACGAGCATCAATAACACGTTTCTCGTCCGCCATTATCTATTTATTAATTATCGTCAATTATTTGGTGTTCGCGTTTTCCTATCAATTAACACGTTTTACTAATTTACCGTCGCCCGAAACGATTTCATTATTCCTTCGATCGTTATATTTCTTTACGTTTCGAGTGTTTGATACTTGGTCGAATTATCATCTTCTGTCTCAAAACAGTTTTTAGCGCTGCATCAGCGTTTTACAAACATTACAACGACATCAACGAGTAACCGTTCACGTTAAACGTAGTGGCTTACGAATTAGCATATCTCTGTGTATGCAATACGCAATACGGGATGGTACTCAGCCCCATCTGAGTACGATTCAGCGCGCGATCCCCGTGACGAAGTCTGACAAAAGATTTTTAAATTTACGATATACATTGCAAAAACAAGTGTCGCGGAACTGTTTTCCAAAAATTCCTATGAATTGAATGGTTTCCATCTACCTGCGTGGAACATTTCAAATGTTCTTCAAAACTTATACACTTATACACTTATAAGTGTCCAAACACTTTCCGAAACGTTTCCTACAGACCACCCCTTTTCGCGGTATAAGTTATGATAACCAAACTACGAATCGTCGATCTGAATAAACCAACGTCCAATTCAATAATCAAGATGGCGAATCTCATTTGCAGGTTATGTGTATTACGATATTCGTTTTACAATCTCCGGCGATTTAAATTATCGAATTGAATATACGACTCTTTGATGCAATCTGCAATTAGATATTTAATTCGACGATCCGTTTCTCTCAGCGTGCCGTACGCCAATTTGTGAACTTTTGCTCGCGCTTGCCCGACAAGCCGATTTTTTCTCTCACAACAATTGCCGCGCGGCGCGTAAACAACTTAATTGGGACGACGAAGCAACGACATCACGCTCATAAAGTGTCGAATCAATAAAATAGATCTTCATTGAAGGGTCCGAGGGCTCGAGAGCGCGAGGGCTCCGAGCACAGGGGTAAATTACAAATGTTTATAATATTGTTGAATCATTGAGTCGGAGCGAGGGGCAACGTGGAACCGGGAGACACGCTCCCCACGTCAACACACTTTGTACACACAGTGTCGAACAAATTCGTTACACAATAAGTCAAACAAACCCTTCATCTTTTCACGCGCCGCATTAATTTCCATTCACATTTATGGCCGGCACTTTATCTCTCGCGGTCGTTTGTTCAACGGTACTTTATGAAAATTCGACCGAACCCATTCCGCGAACAATTGCAGGGGAAAAATCGGACCGCGTCGGGGCGTCGCGATCCATCGTCCCGTGGATTGTCCGCAAAAATCGGTATAAAAGTCGCCGTGACGTCGAATTCAAATACTCGAGGACCTGCAAGGAGACCAGACGATTTCGGAATAAAAACGAACAGAGGTTGTTTTGATGAACCGCTAACCAACCAACCGATTTTTATTCGTCCGATCTCCTGTTTCTCAACGAAAATCTGGTTTATTTTGATACCTGTCTGCGAATGTTAATGGTCAGTTTGAATCGTAGAGGTTTCGTAAGTCGTTGCGATATAATTTGCAAAAAATCGTCGGTTTCATCAATCGGGAAAGATCGTGTGCCGGTGATCGACGTCCGGTTAACAAACGTCGTGGAATCGGTCCAGAAGGAGCAACCGTTTAATATAAATAGTCGGTCGAAGTTCGCGCTCGACTGCATCGTCGAAAATCGATTGGCCCAAGATTTGATTGTAAATCGGCTCGAGTCAAGCGCATAAATAGGTATTTAAGCGCGACGATAATTCGATCAATTAATTAACGCGCGAGGCAGTGCCAACATGGGCAAACCAACTGCGAATCAAACGAACGAGAGTTTTGCGCCGAACAATCGCGTTTAAAATTATTTTTAACCTCGTCGACTGGGGCCGGATTAATCATTTTAGCCAACGGAACTTTGATTCGCATCCGAATATGGGCGCATACAAACCGCTCGGATCAATAAACCGTCGCAAAACTGAGATAAGTTCTATGTTAACGATGATACGTATGTTAAATATTGCTACGAATGTGTGTCTACGGTCTTCGAACGTCTTAATGAACGAGTCCTTCTCAACTTCAAAGCAAAATTAAATCTCGTCTGGGATACGTAATTAATTCGGATCATATGTAATTCGCCGATTCGAAACCGAGCAAGCACTTTTAGATAATTTGCAATCAAGTGCCTCAACGTAATACAAGCAAATGAGGAACGGTCTATGCCGCGAGGGGTATTAA
>JABFQC010005463.1:0-11626 GCA_022817085.1 Psilanteris sp. ZL-2020 | reverse complement strand
AAAAATTGAAATGTGTGAAAATTGTAAAAGGTGAGCATTTTTAAACCGATAAATATTGAAAGAATAATTATATTATGAAGATGAATAAATGGCAAATGTCCTGTTCGGGGTTCTACCACTTTTGGGCCCCCTAACTAAGGCCCTGAAAATTTGTTTTTTTGTAGAAGATATGGCTGAGCGCATCGGGCGGCCTTCGGCCACCCTCACAAGGGAATGCGGGGGGGCTGCGCCCCCCCAAACCCCCCCTTAAAAATCTAGCCAAACCCAAAACGCGAGGGTCCTAGGGGGCCCCAGTACAGTAGTTTGCGGGCGAGACCCCGAAATTACCCGTCTCCATATTTTTTCCTATTCAGAGTTTCGAGGTCGGACCCCGAAATTCGAGCAACTTATATATAAAACCGAAATTTTGGGATCATTTCTTAAAACTCTACACTGTTGTCAAATTTATAGGATCTTAAAAATACCAAATGCCAAAAATATTATATTGTATATTTACTTGTACACGGGAAAAAATGAAACCATTGAACGAACATTGAAAAAACTGTTATCCATTTCATGTTGATTCAACAGCGTAATACTGTTTAAGCAACATTTGACAAATGCTGAATAAAATATTTATGTTAATATTAATGTTTAAATTAATTTATTTTATGTATATTTAATTTTTTTTAATCGTAGATGTATTTGTCATAAACGAATTAATACATTTTTAATTTAGTTAGTCAATTTGAAGGCTATTTCAAATAAAGTTTTAATGATGAAAAAAATCGAATACATTTTATATAACTATTATTAAAAATCAAAGGATTAACAAGCTATTCTAAAAATAAATAAATAAATTTAATAGTAATTTTATTTAACAGATTTATGACTTTTATTTCATAAATTTATTCGAATAAATGTATATATTAAATGATGTTGAAAATTCATATTTTCACGAAAATAAGTTATAAATTAAATTAATAAATATAATTTAAACAATTATTAATAAAATAATATATTTATTCTGTTTAATTGACTATACCATAATAAATTAACTCATACTAACTTAATCCTACCACTTAAATTATACGTTATAACAACATGCATATATTAACATAGAAATAAATATTATCCTAAATTGGAAAATCTGTTGGATCGACAGATTTTTATGTTCAGTTAACACATTATTTTTTCCAGTGTGTATAGCCCTGTCGGCAGTGTTTTACATTGCGCTTTAATGCACTCCCTGAGCGGTGGCCGCTGGAGAGAGATAGAGTGTAAAGGTATGTACCTAAGCGCAAGGTACGTGATCATTGTTCCCCCCTTTGGTCACAAGCATTCGGTGTTCGCGAAAATTTAAGGGAAGGAGAGATGCGGCGCAACGCGACGCGACCCGATAATCGCGGACTAATATACAAAAAGTTTGCAATCAATCGCTGGCACCTTTTACATCACTGACGCCGGGGACGTCAAACCAAGGTATACTTGGCAGCAACGAGAGCGCTTGCTCTAAGTAATCGGCTTAATATCAAGTGTACCTTGCTTTTTTCGCGCTTACGTCATGCTTTTTGCACGTTCCCGTACACAGCGTGGCTGCGGAGAAGTGCGACCAAGATTTTGCTCGACGGTGACGAAAAGCGGGTTGAGCAAGGGACCGCTAAGGAAAGAGTTTACATGGGGAAAAAAAACCTTTAATACAGCGCCAAATTACGATGACTGCTGTTAAAGTTAATGAAACTATTCATTGAAATCTGCAGCCGTCTTGGCAAACATGAGAAGCAGTACTGAAACTAACATCAGTTGACTGAGTTAATAATGATCCTTTGTTACTATCTTTCCTTCCTAATGACTTAGTTACTAATAGTGTTCCAGTGTTGATTTTAAGAGTAAAATAGTGTTATTTTGAGTACTGGAGACATAGTAAAAAGTAAAGTGTATACTTGTCAAATGTTTTATGAAAAAAAATAGAAAGATTGAATATTGGATTATTATGTCCCAGCATACGAAAAGCAATAAAATCTAATTAATATTAAGTCAAATAACGTTACATTTTTTAATTAAAAAATGGAAATATATAAAATCATTTTAGCTTATCATTATTAAGATTTGTATGGTATTTGGATTATATTTACATTACAAACCCATATTTAATTCACATTTAAATGATTAAAATTCATGATCAATAATTATTTAACATAATATTATTTATTATAATTTTATTAAATATTATTATTATTTATTTATTCTTTATAGCATTTACTGAAATTTAGCAACGAAATTAGAATTATTTTTGCAATAATATAATAAGTAATATATAATCAATATAATTCAAAATACACTTTCTTTTAATAATAAATAATAATTTTTTGTTGATAAATAGTTTGTTAATTTTATTTTTTGTTTGTTTCTGTTTATGTTTTTATTTATTTAATTATTGATACAAAATAAATAATATCCCAATTTCTAAAAAATAAATTAATCGTAATAATTATATAACTACAGTGAATTATAATATAGATTCAAACAAGTATGTTTTAAGCTTAAGTCCACATCACATGAATTCAATATTACACCAATAATGTTGTTTGGTGGTGTGAATTCGGTTACGAATCCAGTTGTAAAAATTAAGACTAAATCACTATTAAACTCAACACTGCAACACTATTTTGTGTCTGTATTAGTGATTAAATCTACAGCGCTTGTTTTTTCCCCCATTGTAATGCTCCGTTGGAGCAAGCAGACGTTCGTGTAGTGTTGTGGTGTTCCTTCCCGTCACGCTGAGCGGAAGACCGTTAGCAGGTAGAGAGATTCCATAGTAGGATTCGCGCCGAGTTTATAATGCAATTTGTTGCTGTAATTTCGAAATATAGTGTCGATTTTAATTTGAACTGAATTTTTTTCTTTCCAAAACGTCAAATTGATTTGACAGTTATTGTACACTTGATAACGAGTTTATATATGATTACTTTTATCACGTTTAAAATGTATATTTTATTTTTAGTTCGGTTTCGGCAATCTCACAATATCGCACGTATTTTGCGGCTCCGTATGCGATTATAAGAATCACTCTTTATTGAATATGGTCGGAAAATAAAATTATATATATATAAAAGTTATCGGCTTTTGATTATTTATTTATTTGCCCGTTACTTTTTCCGTTAGTTTTATACCGAATACAATCGGTTAGTTTAGTGCGCCGAAAAGGGTTGCAAACCCAGATAGTGTTGCCCCCTCGTTACGCGCAACATTTGGTGACCCCGACGTGATTGGTGCTAAATAAACAAAAGGACAAATGCAACATAAGATCGGGTCTTGGACAATTGGAGTGACGTCACAGGCGGTGACGTAGAGGCGGTCGAGGAAAGCATTCCCGCCAAACCGCTCGCCCCGCCGAGCGCATCATCAAGCTACGCCCTTCCACGCCAACGTGATTATCCGACACTAAGTTGCGTCGTGATCCGTAATCTCGGTTCACGCGCATAGTGAACCCCTCCACGCTCGGATCCATCAATTCGCGCACGGCGAACAGTACACCGCAGAGCGTCGGTGGAGCATGAATGAATAGAGAGGCTTAATTGTCAATGATGAAATCAAATGAATGCTTTCAGCGCATCATCCTTTCCTATTAGGAGTTTGCTATCTGGCTGCAGTAAAGTAAGGCGTTTCGTAGTCCGTGTTCTTTCTATATATCCGGACATTCTGCACATTGACATTCGCGTCACGACACGTGCTACGGTGTTCGTGTTCCGTGCATTTAGAAACTCATTATGCACGTGACAGGCGCATAAAGGAGCGGCCGCGCTTCGTACCGTTTCAGCGCTGACCTTTCGCGTGACAACACGGTTTTCGGGATACGTGCTTCGCGCAATTTGGAGTATATTGTCGTGTGATACTGACATTTCCGTGAGCCCCAGGCTACTGAATTCTCAACAAGTCGGTCGGATCTTCTGTGCTGGTCTTTTCTTATGGGCGACTCGTCATCCGACGAATATTCAGATTCGGAGCAGCAGCAATCAATCAAATAAACGGAGGTTGATCTCGACATTATTGGACTCATTGTTTGCCGTGCCCGTCATAACCTCGGAATCCGCGACGAGTTTGAGACGTTTGTTGAACGCGGTTTCGGAGATAATACAATCCTTGCGCAATCTAAAGCGACCAGTCGATGCCTGGAATGATATATTGGTGCATATCCTTGCGACGCGGTTAGATAAAATAACTCGAAAATCGTGGGAAATGTCGTTACGGGATGAGGACGATTATCCTCCGTTTCCGAAATTGATAACGTTCTTGAACGCTCAGACCCGCGCGTTAGAAGCTACCACTCAACCTCACTCATCGACGAATGTATCTGCTAAATTTCAAAATTTTAATATGTCGAAAACTCATCATGGGGATGTTAACCCTTCAAAATGTAAAGTATGCAACCAAAACAGCCATCCGATATATACTTGTAAGGCCTTTCCAAAATTAACATGGAAACGACGACATGAGATTGCGAAAACGTCGAAATTGTGTTATAATTGTTTGAGCCCTCATCATGTTACGCGAGAATGTAAGAGCCTCAGCTCTTGTCGACATTGTGGTGAGCGTCATCATTCCACGCGCATTTTGCAGACGCGAGTGAGTCAATCGATGAACTGATGACCCGATTTTAGACGTTTGAGGAGGGTGGCGGATCTGGAAAGTCGTTAGAAGAGAAACGATGCGAAGAACATTTTTCGGCTAATGTTTCGAGGGATGCGCAAGGGAGATATATAGTTCGGGTGCCTTTTAAATTCTCTAGTCCGTTGTCAATCGGTCAGCGGATAAAATGCATTTGTCCTTGGAAAGACGACTTTCGCGAGATAATAACATTCGGACATTATATATCGAGTGTATGCGCGACTATGAAAGTATAGGGCATATGAGTCTTGTGCCCGAAGATGATGAGGGAAACGATAGTCATTATCTATCGCATCATCCGGTTATTAAGATGTCCAGCACCACCACGAAACTTCGAGTAGTGTTCAACGCCTCAGGTCCAACCTGTAATCGTGAGTCCATCAACAGTATGCAATGGATCGGTCCAAAATTACAGACGAATTTATCGTTGTTAATGGTTAGGTGGCGCGCGTATCGATACGTATGTTGCGCAGATCTGGAGCAGATGTATCGTCAGATCTGGTTGCATGACGATGACACTAGGTTCCAGAGGATTCGATGGCGTTATTCGGCTTCGGACGCTATTCGCAGTTATCAGCTGCATACAGTCACGTTCGGTGCCGCTAGCGCTCCGTTTCTGGCACAACGGGTATTGAAACAGCTCGCAAAGGATGAAGGATCCTCATTTCCACTAGCGGCTCCTATCGTGGAAAATAATTTTTATATAGACGATTGCCTTTTAGGGGCTGACGATGAAATTTTCACGAAACAAATCATCACGCAATTGAATGATTTATTGAGGAAAGGAGGATTCACTCTCCGAAAGTGGGCGAGTAATTCAGGGTCGCTTTTAGCGGATATTGATCAGCGTAATCATGGTTTGGCCATCGATAGATCCATGTCTCCAGACGCGACCCTTAAGATATTGGGACTGGAGTGGAATCCCGTTACGGATGACTTTCGACCTCGGGTAACCACATCGGAAATTTCCCACAACACAAAGCGAATCGTCTTGTCCACCATTGCACGTTTTTATGATCCCCTTGGGTGGTTGGGTCCGGTGACTATCTCGGCGAAAATCTTCATGCAAAATTTGTGGATTTTAAAATGTGATTAGGATGAGGAATCGGAGGCGAGTCTCCGATCAACGTGGTTAAATTATTACCGGGCATTACCCATCCTTCAAAAAATAATTATTCCGCGGTGGACGGGGCAGGGACCGGAAATTATTGAAAGTGCCTTACACGGTTTCGCCGATGCGTCAACTAAAGCATATGCCGCAGTGGTGTATTTGCGAACAGTGTCCTGCTTGGGAAAGATACGAGTGACTTTGATCAAGGGACGAACTCGGGTCGCGCCTGTCAAACATCAGTCGGTAGCACGTTTAGAGCTTTGCGCTGCGGAGTTGCTAGCAAATACCATGGCTTCCTTATCGGATACTCCTGAATTCTCTAAAATAACGCGATGTTGTTGGACCGACTCCACCATAGTCCTACATTGGATTTTACGACCGGTATCGCGCGACGTTTTTGCGGCTAATCGAGTCTCAAAGATACATACTTCGGTTCCTGAGTTTCCATGGCGGCATGTGGGTAGTGAGGATAATCCCGCAGATTTGAGTTCAAGGGGAATACCCCCTGAGAACTTACGTTCGTGTGGATTGTGGTGGAATGGGCCCAGGTGGCTCTCCGAGCCAGTGGAATCATGGCCTCATGATACATTGAACCTATCTGGGGATTTATCGGTGGAGGAGAGCGTAACCGCTCACACATTTCCTGCGATTCAATCACCCGATTTGGAGTTCTGTAAACGGTTTTCGTCTTGGGACCGTTTATTACAGGTTATGGTCATTGTGCTTCGATGGTCTCCGCATTGGGTAGATACCGAACGCGATCGTGAACGTATAACCGCGATTGAAATGCGTTACGCCTCGGAACGAAATGGAAGGTGAGAGTGCCCCCGATTCGTGTAGGTCAAATTGTTTTACTCAAGTCGGATGTGCTCCCACCATCAAAATGGAATCTTGAGAGGGTGGTTCAGGTTCATCCTGGTGACGATGGTCTCGTGCGCTTTGTCACGATTCGTACTGCCACTTCAGAGTATGTACGGCCGATAGTGAAGTTGGCGCTTTTACCGATCCCTTTGGAAGATACCTCCCCAGATTCCTTCACTGAACGCGGTCTTGAATGAATGTGTTTTGCGTGCGTGGGAAGATGTGTGTTGCGAGTATGTTCTCGCAAGGCGGGCGGAATGTTGCGTTGAGCGATCGCGGTTCGTGCTTATACGCGTATTTTTGATTTTGATTTGTTATGTGTATGCGCGATATCTTTTGTATTTTGTTTTTAGTTCGGTTTCGGTAATCTCACAATATCGCACGTATTTTGCGGCTCCGTATGCGATTATAAGAATCACTCTTTATTGAATATGGTCGGAAAATAAAATTATATATATATAAAAGTTATCGGCTTTTGATTATTTATTTATTTGCCCGTTAGTTTTTCCGTCAGTTTTATCCCGATCACAATCGGTTTGTTTAGTGCGCCGAAAAGGGTTGCAAACCCAGATAGGGTTACCCCCTCGTTACGCGCAACAAAATGTTATGAACAAAAATATTTTTCAATATTTTGAGAGTAATCTCAAAATACGCCTCTCTTATTCAATTAAACAAAAAGTCTTTTTAATTAATAAATAAAAGAGAACTCCCTCTTGTATATTGTTATGATAAATAAATATTAATAACAATATGTTATATCATGCGCTAAATAATAAACTTCTGTAATATGATGATATAACTTTCAATTAATGAATTAATTATAAAAATATGTAAACAAATTATATAAAGCAAAGAAACGTAATATGGGTTGTTGAGAAAACGCCTCTCTAACCTTATAATTTTATAATTATAATTGAAAGAATTAATAAATGAATATTTGAAATATCAAAAGAATAATAATTATCAATAAAATTTGTTATATCAACAAATCCGTTCAATAAACCAATTAATTTAATTGTAATCACGCAAAATGATAAATTTGTAGTTCATTAATTATTTGCATATTAGATTAGGACTTTGTGTTGTGGTATTTACACTTTACGTCTTTATTTATATTAATATAATCAATATAGTCTGATCTCTTTCTTGTCTATTAATATCAACTGACAAGTTCCATGTCTTTTTTCAATAAATTGACTATGATTTCAAATTTTATTTACAAAAATTACAAATTAGAATAATTTGCAAACACTAAATGTATAATTTAAATAAAATAAATAAATAAATAATATGTATACATTAATGATTGAACTGTGAAACAATAGAAAATAATATCGCATTACTATTTGAATTAATAATAGTTTACGTGAGGTCAACAAGCATGTATCTGATTTATTTTGACAATTTTGTTACAAGTTAAATTGTCTCAAATCAAATTATATGTATAATGATTACAATGAATCTTATTTTATCATCCATACATTTTATAATTATCAATCAATAATACGTGATCGTACATCACGCAATTAAATTTACAATAAATTCAAATTATTTTTCATTTAATTTTAATCAAATTTTATAATTTTAATTTCAAATCAACCCACTCGAAGGTATTTGGGAGAGAATAAACTTATTATAGAACACCTATAATTCGTTTTTAGTGCCTTTCGGCTAAGGATCAAGGTAAAATATCGTAACTCCCGATATTTCTCTAAAGGGATAATGTTTTAAGGACCAAACCCTCTTTCCCTATACTTGTCCTGTTTTAGGTTTAATTAAAGATGTGTATTTTCTTGTATTGTATAAAGATGTGTATTGGGCCCAATCAAGTCAACATCAAAAGTTATACACTATTTAATTATAATTTTAAATTATTTATCATTTCAATACAAAATATTTATACTATTATTTTAATTTAAATAGAGAACAATATTAAACTTAAATTCCATTTAATTAATTTATTTATCAATTGTTGTACAACAAAAAAAATTATCGCGATCCTGTTTAATTTGTTAAGTTTATAAAAATTGTTCTGTTGTAATTTTAAATTTTATTTATATTTATACTTTTTCCCCCAAATCAATAAACTTGCGCAATGTAATAAACGTCATTTTAGGGGGCAATTGTAATAATTAGAGCAGAAGAGAGATCTTCCCTTATTCCCCTTTTCTCCCTGAATATAGGTTACTGCTATATTGGTCGATACACTTTATGTATAATTTAAATCTAATTTTATTAACAAGCAATCGAAAACAGTATATTATATTATATAATTACTAAAGAATATTTTTCTAATAATATATATTTATGTATAATATTCAGTATAGATATAAAATATTTTTATTTTATTTTCGATACAATGCAAACAACGATGCAAAAACGAAATCTCTGACAAGTATAAATGCAAAAAATTACCTTAAAAAGGTAAAACATAGACGAGCCAAGGTTTTTCCTTTTCCAGTATAAGCCACTAGATGTAGCTCTATCATTTCGATAGACTGGAGAAAGCTTTTGCGGATCATGTCTTTCTTCGTCTGGTCTTACAGCAATTTTGTTGTCAGACGAGGAAGGAAACATCGTTACTCCCGAAAAGTCTTGCGTAGCAGCCAACGACTACGGTAATGACGAGCATAAATCAACTTTAAATGCAATAAAATTTTTACTATACATTAAGATAAGGTAGTTAGCGAAAGAGATATAATAAATATAAATGAGAAATAGCAATATTTAACGTAGAGCGCCAATTTTGAAGATAGGGAAACAAAATAAATATCCAACATTGAATATATAATAAAAATGTTACTTATCATATAAGACACCCAGGCATAACATAAATATTATCATTTTTGGTTATCATCGGACGAGGGTAAGTATTCGGAATTATATCATAAGAAACTATATAATGCTTTTGTGATTAATATGTTTGACTTGATAAGCATAAAAATGTTCATAAAATGAAATTGTTTGTAATGGTTTTACCGAAAACATAATACTACTATTACCTATTTCAAAAATTGCCTTAATAATTCCAAATTTTGGCAAACATTCGCTTACTTCTATTAAAATTACTGTGCCCAAAGAGTATTTGGTTCCTCTCATACAAATCCCTTTGTACATATTTCGTTTGGAAATCATGTGTTGTTCTGGAATTTGTATTTCTGGATCTAATTTTTGTGCTTTTGTGCCATACGTAACGGAACCTGTTAATGTATTATGTGAATTATAATTTATTTTTATGTGCTAAAGATTGGCTAAAGATTTTACAAGATTTTTGGAACCAGACATACTATTTGTTACTGTTTTCAATTCCCGGTGTTTCGATTCAAATCTCATAGTCCAGTACTGGACTAGTGGACCAAACAATTTCATTATTCGAGGATAATGTGTGAAAATGAAACTTTGGTTTTAATGGCCCAATTAATTTCTTATACAAGAAATTATGTTCTTCTATGAAAACTTATAATTGATTGATATGTTGTTGCAGATATTGAGAAGAGAAAATTATGTTAATTATTTTCCTAAGCGTCGAATATAGTGTCCAGCATTCATTTTTTCTGGAATTAAATCTCCAAAAATAATACCGAAATATCTGCAAAAACAAAGCCATTCAGCAGCTGACATTTTAATAATATCACTTTTCATTATTGGTGGTATATTATATTCTGCAATTGATTTAAAATCAAATTTCTGTAAAGTATTACAAGTATGAGAGAGAAACTGTTAGGTATGGTACCCAAACTCCAGAAAAAGAGTGTCGTGTCGCGACTCTTGATATAATATTTCTTTCCTCAGAATTTTTTCTCTCGAAAAGTAATTAATAATATCATCCATTAATAACGCCTTCAGCAATATCATGTAATGCATCTGCAACGATATTCTCGCATACATGGTATTCATTTATATCGTTGAAAACACATCTTTCAAATACTCCTGTTTTTGTTTTATTATCTGTCATAAGGTCGGAGTTATAATTGTCATTGTTTCTCAGTAATGTTTCATATTCCTGGAAACTCTTTTTCAATAATTGATTATCAATTTTACAAATTCGACCACAATAGTTGGCCGAGAAGCTTTCAACGAATCCCATAATACGATTCAACCCTAAATTGTAATCTGTAATTAGATCGACTTCAAAATAAATATGCTCCGTTATTCCTCCATTGTCAATTTGAATGCCATTAATACTCAAGTCATTCAATTCGTTTATAAGAATTTGAAATGTTCTTGAGGTACCAAATTTCTTTCTGTCACACGCACGAAACAATAACATTGTATAAATATGTTGTAATTGAGAAACGTAATGCGATGGTATACAAGGGATGTATGCATAAATCATTCCGATAGCATTTGTTCCTGCATGAGATCATAGAGGATTTCCGGAATCAAAATCGTCGTGATACAAGATCAGAGGTATAACAAACTTTTCACCATGGTTAAGTATTTTCTTTTGCCAATAATCTGCTTGTATGAAGTTTGACACAAATTGTTTTTCTTGAAGCAACTCAGACATATTATTAGACATATATTAAATAAACTGTCTTGTTACTTTAACAGACGGCACAATGACAGAATCATTAACAGTATTGTGTGACAAGCTATTTCCAATAATATATTCGATAGGATTGACAGTAAAATTGAAATCTTATTAATAAATTATTACATACATTATAGCGTGTATCATTAATATATACAAAACACGAATCAATTTTCCCTGTAGAGCTATTTTCCCTGTGGTCGACAAGTAAGATTTCGAAACGAATAAAACTCACGTTTTTCGTTTATAAATTGATTTATCTGTTTCTCCGTCTATAAAGAAATTATAAAATTTCAATTTTCATATTTATACGTCTCTGTGTTCTTTATTTTAATATATTCGATATCAGCCCTGTCCGATGTATACTTTGAATCGCTTCACATAATAATCATTTTGTTGTAGATGGCATAAGAGTAGTCGAAAGTTGAACACAGTGAAACATAACCGAAATTAATAGATACTTCAAATACTTC
>JABFQC010005462.1:0-11627 GCA_022817085.1 Psilanteris sp. ZL-2020 | reverse complement strand
ATGAATGTATATCTCGAAAGTATATGAATTTGATGTAGTGTAGTATATATACACTTTAATAACTATTATTATAATTGCAAAAGAGAGAAAAGAAATGTGAATAATAAGACAAAGTTCGATAATAAAACAAAAGTAATTTGTAATTATAAATGGTAGATTTAAGATCAGCTTTAAACAAAAGTAGAGTTTATATTTTTTAATGGATTATTATAAGCAGAAAAATTATTAATAAATCAATGAAAAACTATGATATGTTTTCTAATATTATTGCCGATCTAAAAGTATAAAATTTCGAGACAGTATGGAAATTTTTTGTACAGGTTTTATTCTAAACTTAAAAAAATGATTGACTGTATTGAAGAAATATTTATAAAAATGGAATAATAAGTTATACTCATTTATTACCATACTGTATTGAAAATAAATTGAGACATAACATCTTTGACTGCATTTCTATAAAGTATGGTAATTTTACACGGAAAATATAGAAATTTTTAGGTATACTTTTTTCTCCGTGCAGTATTGCAGAATAATCTCAACTACTATCAAATAATAATGTTTCAATAATGTTTCAACGATGAAATACGGTAGTGTAGTTTTAAGGTATATTTATTTAATAATTTAGTTGTTATATATTTTTTTAAGAAAAATCCGTAAATTGTGAATTTCATTTATATTGATCTCTTATGTTTGAAATATATTATAGTCTATAATTTATTACATATATTTCTTTTGGATATTGATGTGAATGTAATATTTTATAATGTAATAAAAATGTCACGTCTCGTTACGTTCAATTTCAACTTGTTTTCAGATAAATTGTCCAAAACCAGAGCAATGACAGGGCGGATAGTATATAACGGATTAGTTCATATTGTCAATTTAATCCAAATTCAATTCCACTTGCGCTATATTATTCATGTTTTTAAGTACTTTTCTGATACACTAGTTACAGAACATTTTTAAAACACGTTCAAATGCAAAACGAAAATAATTTTTATAAGAATTGAATATATATTATATTACAAGTACCATTCATTTCAGTTAAAAGACTGTTATCTTGTTAGATATTTTTTTTTAAATTTGTGATAATTTAATAATAAAAATATGATCTGAATTAGTATTTATATTATATAAATTTTTAAAACACATAAATTTGTTAATTTCGTGTGGTACTTTCGTGTGGGTACGATCATAAAATTATATTTAATTGATACTATATTCTACGCCTTTCGTATTACATTAACTTTAGATTATAATACATGTTATGCATACAAATATTTCAGCTTTTAATAATATATTTTTATAGAAATTTGCAACTAACAACTTCAGCATAATTAATTTAAAACATTCAACTTTATTAAATAATAAATTTAAACGTACAGTGAAAGTAGTATATTTTTAATATATAATATTGCATGTAGGAAATTTAACTAAACTTTTAATTAAATAGACATATAATGTTACATAAATTACTTAATTCAATCATGCTTAATTATGTTTATATTGTAATGTAGATATTATAATTATACACGGAGAATAATTATATTTAAAAAATCGTAATATAAATAGTAAAACTAGGACACTTGTTGGAAATCTGATAAAAATAACTATATGATATAATAAAAAATGCTACATAAATTAAATTAATTATTATGTGTACTGATTATTTTACTATATAATATAGTAATTTTTATCATATTTTCAAGAGTATCCTAGTTTTACTATTTACATTGACATTTTTTAAATATAATTTTTCTCCGTGTATATATCAGAAACTGCTTTATGCAGTAAATCCAGAATTGTTTTATTATTGCAAAATTGAAATGTACTCTTATCAAATACAAAGGCTGTACCCAATAAAAAAGCTTGATAAATGCAGAAAGTGTTTTCATGATATACAATGATACGAAGGAGTTGATTAGGAGGAATCAAGCGTTCACCTTTGAATTTGTTCGAATGTGTTAGTAGACGAAAGTGAAATAACAATTCACTCGATGTTGAACGACTAAAAAGAGGTGTCGATTCGGTCTGTTAACATACAATACCATGTCAGCTCGTCGTCTGGGTTCATATGCAAACAAACGTACTTAGCGTGTATATTGTGAACGGGTGCATATATTTACGTGCACTTTGGAATAGTGACGCGTTATCTATGTTCACTGAACCACCCTCCGTCCCATGTATTTTGTAAAGCCATAAATGCATGTATATCCACGCGACGCCTATCTTGGTGCCGTTGACCAGCTTTTACTATCGATCTATTACCATCGCATTGAACACCCATTTTTTCACTTCTGTAATAGATTCAAATTTATAGTCACACCTAATCTAGTTAATCATCATTCAACAATCCTGCCTCATTTATGGTCATTTGATTCTGAATTGAAAGGTTTCGAATTGAAAATGAATTATTTGCTTTATTTTTGTATGCAATATTTCTATTCCGATATATACGCAGAAAAATGTTGCATAAAAAATATCTGAAAGTTCAGTAAATATTATTCAAAACACAGTCATTCACGGACAAAATTTCAGTAAAAAATTACCGAGCTTTACAATAACCATTGATGAATGTTTGTAAATATATACTGAAAATTCATCAATGTTTACAGTAAAAGTTCGTTATTTTCTAACTGAATTTTTGTTTTGTCCGTAAGTAACTGTGTTTTGAATAGTATTTACTGAACTTTCAGTAATTTTTAATGCAACATATTTCTGCGTGTACAAATATACTCCGATCTAAATATTACGAAATTTATATACTGTACGTGAAAAGTGTTTTTTAAACAATAAATTACAAAATATCGATATTAAATGTTAAATTATATATTATAACATGTTGGTATGAAATATATATATATTTGCTAATTTAATTTATACGCAACTCAAATTAATTTATACATATACGAATTTTCGCATAATTGAAATTAATTCATATTTATTAACATTGCAAAATAAATTAATTAGCAGCTAATTGTTTAAAATGAATATTGTTATTTAGACTAATGATAATATAACAGATACCAAAGTGTAGTCAGATTATGAGAAATTCAAAATAATATTTAAAATAAAATCAGTTTGAATTGTAATTTATCGTTAATGTCAATTACGTATATAGGAAATAAATTAGACGTAAAAAACGTATAACTACGAAATTTTATTTATTATTAACTTATTTATTTAAAGTATTTGCGTTTCATTCATCGATCTATAATATGTATATTACTATGAAGCTGTAATGATGAAAACCACTTATTCTCTATATTCTTATTACCGGGATCTTTAATCTGATATTAGATTATTCCATTTATGAAAAATGAAATATTAATCTAGTAAATTATACTGTATTATGAAAATGTATTACATTATAGTGTTGAATAAGTGAATTTTCTATTTGCGTACTTTTGTCATCTTTATACATTCAAAATAAACAAAGTACAAAAGGAATAAAAAAACGTGTGCTTTTAAAAAAGTTATAACCAATGCTCTACAGTAAAACAAAAAAATCTTTTCAGTCATATATTATAGTTATAGACGTCATAATTTATTTCATCGGTACAATAATCTATTGATTCTACACAAAACATAGATTGATTAATTCTATATGAAACATGGAAAATTGCCTTTGTCAAACTTAAGTTTATCACGTTTTGAAAACAAAATTGCAATACATTCACTGTTTCTACTATCTGCTAAAATCTCACGTGCGATACTCATCGGTTTATATAAAAAATTGCTTTCAAAATTTGTCAACTTTATACAAAGTTTCGTCAACTATTGTGATCAACTATGACTAATGCGTCGATAAAAAGTACGTCAATCAAAGAGTAAAATAAACTTTCGTACAAATTAATTTTCATGTCTGTACAACCACTGCAAGTAAAATGAATTTCAACGTTTGAAATTGAGAATGAGAATATTTTTTGATTGCATTTTCGCTTTGTGAAATAAAAAAAAACGCAAATTTGTCGTATGTACATGAAAAATTGAATTCATAGCAGACTGATAATATCACTCAAGTGTCGCGTGTTTTTTACGTGTTACAGACGGAGTTGTCATATAATCTGCAGCAGCTGTCGGAACGTGCGCACTCCACGACAGAGTTCATTCAAAGACTCAAAGGGATGACGGATAAAGTGCACGTGAGTATGCATTCGCGGTCTCCTATATCTTCGTTCTATGATTTGGCCGTCATATATTACGACGTTATAAAGAAATACACGCGAAAGTTACGTGTTATGCTGATATAAATTAGGTTATTATCGATTTTTGCTGCTACGTTATTTCCAATGTAATTGTTTTGTTTTCAAATAAAGACTCGGAAGAACTAATTCGCTATTACTTAGATAAAATTTAAATTTTTGTAATTAATTTAATTTTAATTTCATTTTTAGTACATTGTATATGATGTTGAAATAAAAATGAAATTCTCATACATAAGATCAATAAGCTGCATTTTGCTTATAAAAAGTTGTTTGATTATTAACAGAAAATTGAGAAAATAATGCATTTTATAAATATTATATATTCGTAAATGGCTTCTTCATAAATCATTTTCGAAATAAGCTATTAAGTAACAAATGTGTTGTCGATAACATCTATCAGTTTTTGTAATTAATTAAAATTCATACATTTAGACAAACATTTTATATTGTGGCGAGTAAAATATACGTTCCATAAATATACCCGTTGTGTATGATTATTTGCATGCAAATTTCAATATATATTATGCATTCTTTTTCTTCGTTTACTGGTCATGCAATATTAACATCAGTTAGGCTAAATGTAATTTAATATGCAAATTATTTAAATTCTTCCTATATGTCAAAATTCTTATAAAATTGTCACAGTTATTTATATTTACTGTTATCGCAGACATTACACGATTCTTTATATATCAGATTATAAAGTGCATAACAAGCATTTATTTTAAACGTGAATTAATCATTTGATGTAATAATAAAATAAAACATTTCCTAATAATATATGAAGCAATATTTTATATATTTTTGTTGACAAAATTTTTTGTTTTTGTAGTTAAAATTTCGTTTCACACATAGACGTTCGAAAAGCATACATATCGAATCTATGCGTATTAGCGATTTGCCATATTTTAAAGAATAAAATAGTGTAATTACGATTCGTGGTAGATAAGTTCGTTTGATTACAAAATTATGATTCACCTCCTTGTTCCAAGGATCCCTAGACAGACTACGGAGGGATCAAAACTCATGCAAAAGTTTGATAATTGTGTTGACGCTATTAACATTTTGATGGATTTATTATTTTGTGATTAACAAAAGAGAATGTTAATATACATTGATAAGATAAATTTATTTTTACACTGTAATATGAAATTCAATAAAATACAGCTCTTCATGTTATTATATATAAACTGTTTTGAACATTTTATTATTATGCTTATTTTCTCTTATAATTAACTATAATATTAATATTTAATACTTTTAATATTCAAAATTAAATTATGATTTGAACTATGATTTTCAATCAACTGATCTTTAGCATTATTTTTACAATTATACCTATGCAGGTTTTAATATTGATTTATATTAAATTTACATTTCAAAAATAATAAAATTTAATTATAAATTAGTAAATTTATATTTTTTAAAATTTTATAAAAGGTATAATGTACATTGAAATGATTAAAGAATAACCCAAACATTAATGTTTTAAACCGTATTCATCCGAGGATGTCGACGAGACTTAGAAATGCTTTGACAGGACTAGACGAGAATAAAAGAAGGATCAGGGGTGATAGGTATATCAAGTAAATTGATGCTTGTTGAAGTGAGTGTCCATTTTACCCGACACTGAGTACGTAATTAATGTCAAAGGCACAACAAAATGAGGGAAATGTACTTTTAGATGAATGTTCGAACATGAGGAAATTAATAGATATTGTTCTTTTTTGTTTCTTCAATATATAAGCGTGTTCTTCACAAAAGAAACATTTTCATATTTTAAAATGATTTACAATAATATAATTAATGGATAAATAAATTAATTTGTAATATAAGCATTATAAATTATTTATTTATTAGAATAAACAAAGACATATATGAATTTATAAAACATATATACGAGTAAAAAAGTTTAATACTTATATTTATTTCAAAAGTACATTGTCCAAATTGCATAATTACAATTTTTGAATATTTATATTTATATATAATATTTAATATGGAATATATTTTATTCCATAAAGTTTTGTACATGTTATAAAAATTACATTTGCCCATTTACAGAATTAATAAATAAAATGTAAATCTTAAATTTAAAAAATAATAATGCATACCAAAACATATATTATATAGTAACATTGACTAGGATAGATCAATAACATTCTTTTTCAGTAATAAAAAAGTATAAATCATAACCAATCCTTCTATTATTATTCATTTGTATATTCTTTTTAAAAAAATCCGTAATAATTAAACATACATGAATAAGTTATAGAAATACAATAGTATAAAAATGTTGAACTATCTTAGTGAAAATATGAAACGAAGAATTTTAAAAATTGTACAACAATTTATATTATTAATTAATTATCGATTTTATTTCATCGCATTCTGATAACAGCTTTTCAGTTCGACAATTACCAAGTTTTACAGTCTGTAACATAAGAATTATAATTGCAAATATTTTCAATTAAATTTTAATTGAATGAATGAAATGATATTCATATAAAATATAATATAACATATTATGTTACTAAATTGAATATAACATTCCCTCGCTTGATTTGATTAATTTTTTTCAATGTTATAATAACTTGTTTATTTAAAAACAATAGTTATTTAAAAGTATAAATGGAAACATAATAATAAACATTATAATTAATAAAGAAATTCCTGCGTATTAAAGAGTCATTTCATATAGTTAATTAATTACCTTTGAACGCGTAATAACACTATATATATTTTAAATAATTTACTTTATACGAAGTAAAAACAGATAAATATCAGCGATACAACGTTTGCAGACTGTGTATTTCAAATACAATTAAATTACGACTTTGCCTATTTAATATTAAATACCTTGAATAACTTATGTATATATTTAAATATTCGTTCTATATTTATTATTATAAAGCATGATTTCAATACAGCCTTTTACAAAGGGTTAAATGGCGAATAATTTAATTGCAAATAGCTCTTTTTAATTTTGAATAAAAATGTCAATCAAACCAGAACAAAAATTTTGAATTGGTTGCCAGGAGGAGTGCATTGCCCTGGAGCAGGAGGTAGAGGACAGGGTGGCGAATCTCGTCAACATGCTGCAAGCTCGAAAAGCTCGTCTAATAGAGGCTGCAAGGCAAACTCGAGAAGCGCGGGTTCGCTCATTGAGAGAACAAGTCGCGAGATGTGCGACGCACCTGCAGGCGACTACTGCTTTGCTCACCTTCTGCATCGAGGCTCTCAAAGAAACAGACAGCGCCGCATTCCTACAGATCGGCGGCATGCTATCTGTCAGAGCTGCGAACGCGGCGGGATCGTGGGGAGCGGCGGAAGGAGTACAGGAAACTTCCAGGCTTCCTCTACTTGACCTTACTTTGGATGACAAACCCCTTAGACGAGCCATCGACCAACTTACTTTCGTGCAAATGAAACGTGAGTTCTTTTATTTTTCGACTATTTCTGCTTAATGCAAATTATTCATCCTTACTGATTTTAATTAACAATTTCGTTTACTAATTTACGTTGTGCGTTTGTTCAGTTTGTTTGGTATAATTATATAAATCGTACATTTTATATATTTTTGTTCGTCGTTTGTACGAATGTAGTTCCATTTATTATCAATTTTTTGTGGTGGATTTGCAATATTATTTTATTTTAATTGGTAGTTAGTGTTAATATGATATTTCAATACAAGTTTGTCATATTTTTTTTTTTTTTTTTTGATTGAACGTTTGATTTCATTAATGTTTTGTAATTTAAAATTTAAAAACGATTGATGATTTATGTTATTCTGCGTATATTACGTTTTTATAGAACACAGAATAATTAAACAATTTATTATTTTTTAAATTCATTCTGCAATTGAAATAAGTAGAAATAAAACATTTCGAGTTTTATCTAAATCTGAATTAATTATTTTGAATAAATAGTGTGCGTGTGATTTTTGTAGTAACATTAAATTAATATATTACGTTTTAAATTTACGTTTAATAATAATAAATTGCAGGTAAGATAATGTTGATTGCGTGGTGAGATATAAGAGCTTATATATTAGAATTGTGGCGTGAGTTTTATACTACACAATAGATAATTTTTAAAATGTTTTTTGTAAAAACAGTATATTTGATTCAAATGATTATGCAAAATTAAGTCACAAAATATTATTTATACATAATAATTATACAATACAACAAAATATTTTACTTTTCCCTGCTTCCAAGTTTACTAAATATTTCTATTTTTAATATGATTATTTTTTATTGTGTAGTATATTTTTATCAGTTACATTATCAGTAGATAATACAATATTTATTAGCTGTTAATACACAAAAACTTGCGTTTACATACATTAATTCTTTAAACGAACATTTATTTACACGTTTTCGCTTACGTTATCGAGATTAATATTTAAATTAATGATGGTGAACATTATATTTGGAATTTTTTGTATTTTAAAAAGTGCATATACTTAACGATAAATCTTGTAAAAGATAAAAATGAACATATATGTGTTTCAAATTTGTCACGTGTTATTTCGTTTTTTAACAATATATATTCATATATATTTATTTATTTTAAATATTAAAAATTTATATAAAAATGTTAACTGGACAGAAAATTCACTCATTTGATAAAATTTAAATGAATCATTATTTATTGAAAATGATAAATGAAACACGTGAAATTATTGCAAACATTACCATTTATTAAATTTAGCTTTGGACTTTTACAAATAAAATACGTAGTAATTACTTTTTAATTAAATGAAATTGCGCAAAAGTCCACTAAACGTAGAATCCTATATATACGTAACAGAAATTCTAACTCTTCGTAGTACATACAAGCTGGGCTTACGACCAAAGAAAACTCACTTAAATATCATCAAACTGTTGTTCACCGTCGCAGTATTGTTTAATTGTTTTTAAGCATAAAACTTACTTAACAGTCCATAAAAAATCCGCGTAATTCATTAAAAACCGCGCTGTCGTTAATTCGACACTCGCGATTTCGTCGAGTCGCATTATCCAAATGAATTCCAGTCGAATTTCACGCAGTAAAGGCAACGTAAACTCAAATCGTATTATTATCATGATAATCAAGCCCGTAAGGATCCGAAACTTACCAAATGCTATAAAAACGCAATAAACATTATACCTTTCTGCAATCTTTGTTATAATTATATAAGCTTTTCGCATCAGGCGGGGATCAGTATTTGCCATACTTAACGTAGTATATGCAAACGATTATTTGCATACTCCGTTACACGAACTTGTATTCGAAATTATAAATATATTTCTGTTTGTATGCGTGTGAGAGTGAGTGTGTGGGTATCGCCAATGGCAGTTTTAACAACCCGTAATGTTGCGGACGCAGCTTCCGAGGGAGAGGACCGATATCCGACTGCAGGTAAAACAAAGATTTCTCGTTATTTGTTCGTCTTACCCTGTTCCTTATGTCTAGACAGTTTCGCTTCGAGGGCTTCAATTTCGCGTACCACTACGGTCCACCTCACCTCTGACACGACCAAACCGTACTTTCTTTAACATTTTAACTCGCGTCGAGTGTCTTAAAAGCAGATTGAGTAAACACCCTGCTCCGATATACGATATTACACCGCTTGTTCCTTATTGTTAATTGTCACAGTCCTTTTGTACTTTTCAGCACGCTCTGGCTATCATTTTTTATTCAAGACAGACAATTCATAAATTACTTCAGAAGTTGCCTGTCATGAGTTGTGTAAATAATAAAGCCGGCTAAAGGAATGTTAGTTGGGATTGAGAATTTAATAAAGTTAAGGATTAAAATCTGAAATTCACTGATTCATTGAACGAAAAGTTAATTTGTATTAAACTCTTTCGCTATGATTATTATAATTTTTGCAGTTGTACTTCGTGTAAGACGAAAAAATACTTTTAATTTTAAAGTAAGTGAGATATTTCGTTTGATCGCAATATTAACTCTGTAATATACTGAGACACGGGTTGTGCAGTTCATACAACTAGAATGGACGTTGTGGACTGAAATTCGTTTATATAAATGAAGTTTTTGTAATAAAACTTAATAATTTTATTTTTAACATTATTATATAGTTGCAATAACAGAATAATATTTTTCTCTGATATTAAAGAGACTTTATATTTATATTAAAGAAATTTCAATTCAAGTTTTTTATAAGTAATCTGTTTTGTTTATATAGATTCGTATTTAATATGAATTGCACGCCACGAATTTATAAAATTCTCTTCAACGATAGATGTAGAATTGCATAAAAATACCTTATATATATATATATATATTTATTATTAAATATTCATACATATGATATATAAGAAATGCTAAGAAATTTGCTTTTAAATTTTAGTTATAGTTGAAGAATTTACCAGAAATATTTCAATATACACAAATGATGATAAGTAATCAAATAAATTACCGTTTCAGTAAGACAAAATGATTATTCCTTTATAATATAACTAGGTTTATGATATTTTTCCATTTTACTTATATTTAAATTATTTTACTTATAAGAATAATTACGTTATTTACAACATATTTCAATACAACATTTTTATATTGTATACACATTATTCGAAATATGACATACACGTGATTTAATATCTAACGTAAAAATAAATATATTTAAAAATTATGAATATATACACTGAGAAAAAAAATGTTTAAAAATTTACTACATAATATATCAAAACTGAACAATACGTGAAAATACAAGAAAAATTACTATATAATGTAGTAAAATTAGCAATGCACGTAATAATATATTCAAGTTTATGTAGAAATTTTTTTTGTGTTTTCACGTATCGTCCACTTTTGGTATAATATATAGTAAATTGTTAAATATTTGTTTTCTCAATGTATAGAACTTAATACAATATATAGGGCAAGCAATTTTACGCAGATATTGTTAAGATTTTTATTTTTTATTTATTGATATTCATAAAAAACAGATTTTTTCTGTTTTTATACATTAATTTGTATTTTTATTTTAATTCGCATATGATACTAAAAAATGTGTACTCAATAACATACTTATCCGAGTACTAATGTATATAGGTTAAAATTATATTAAGTTATATTAGTATTATTAAATTATACTTCCATATATAAGAAAATATTGTTCTTATGTTCGTCATTAATAGGTGCCTTCGGTATAATTTGGCAGTCATTTCACAAACTTTTGTTTATGCAAAATAGCAATATAATGGAAATTCAGTAACCCACTTATTCGTGCAGGACCGGCAGTGGTCAAATAACAAACACACAATTATTATTACACTGAATAGGAATTCAACTTGCTTAACTACGGCAATACAGAAGTATAGTATGCAATCAAAATAAATTAGAAACAAAAAAAAAGATACGACTCACAAATAATACATCATTTGTATGAAAGTCGTATAATTC
>JABFQC010005461.1:0-11630 GCA_022817085.1 Psilanteris sp. ZL-2020 | reverse complement strand
AAGAGATAGTTTTGTGAAAAGAAGAAATAGGTCAACATGAATATAAATATTGTTATTATTATATATAATAAATGTATTAAAAATGATTTATTTTTATTATAAAAATTTAAAAAATTAAAATAAACAATAAAAATAAATATAATAAAAAAAAAAAAAAACAAAAAAAAAAAAAAAAAAAAAAAAAAAAAAAAAAAAAAAAAAAAAAAAAAAAAAAAAAAAGAAAGTGTTCCATATCAAAGAACAAATGCAAACAAACTACGTAATTTAAATATATTCACGATCTTGATCCAACCGAACGCCAATCGACAAGTTTATCGAACATTTTACGCTCGCTTCGTATGCTTTCAGTTACTTATTCACTGATCATTTGCAATAATAATAAAAGGTTCAAGAGAAACCGTTTGTATTTATGTTCTGTGATTGGGCACTCGAAATCAAAGGTTTTAAAACTGGTCGAAAGAAGAAAAAAAAAATACCAAATGTGCATGGCGCTACAAAAAAATCTAAATGGATCAGGAAAAGGAAGTACACAGATGTGCCGAATCGAAAAGACGAATGGCGTAACTTTTACGGAAGTTGTAAAGCTCTCGCCACTTTAGCATCCTCCATTCTTTCCGGACCCTCTCATTGCGCGCGCCCTCTCGCCCCGACTACGTGACTGCGCTTGCCTATTTTTACAATCGCGCTATCACGCTCTTTTGCTTTTTTATCTTCACGCGGCACAATTATAAACATTCGTAGCATTCCACAAATGTAAAGTCCAATTCGCTCTTTGTGCGCTCTCTGCTTTTTTCCACTTATCCGAAACATGTTTCTTTTTCTCGTTTACAGCGCATCTTGTACCGCCAAATGTAGAATCGATGAGCTTATTTCCAAACCGTCTAACATATAGAGAAATACGATCGGTTGCTGGAATTTGCAATTCTCTTTTCGCCAACTTTCTATCAAAAGTAGTGGCGGCGGCGCGCAAAAGAAAGCACAAACGCGCTTGCGAGTTTTATGTTCTTATTAAATTGATACTAATATATGCTTAGTTTGTTAGGTTAATTGAATCAAATGCTTTGCTGCGTTTTTCCTTCTTTGATTAAACATGTGTCATAATTTATATTCGAAGGCAATTTGATTAAGTTTACAAATCTTTATAAAGGTTTTTAATTATGTAATAATGTATACTAATAAAATTTCACAGAGGTTTTTTTATTCCGATTTACAATTCAATTATGCAAATATTTGAATTAATTAAATGGATTCATTGGTTGTAATCATATGAAATGTGTTTCTTGTTATTTTCTTATCCATAAAAAATTAGTTTTAATACGGTTCCTTATATAACTCGTCCACAAATAATTCTTTTATTTATGTAATTAAAGATTAACTCCTAACACATGTTAATTATAAAGGTCTGAGTGCAAATTTTATGCTTCAAAATACTTAAATAGTATAATAACGTTTGTGCATATCATATTCGCTGTAAAAATACCAGCACAATCTTATGAAAAAGTGAAACAAAAATTATATAACATATAACAACCAAAAATTCTTTATTACCTCAATGGTGGTGGCATATAGGTCAAGAGCGAGATCGTGCAAGCACCGAATGTCTAGTGGAAAAATGAAAAAAGTTAACGAGCCGCGACCAATAACCGAAAGAAAATAGTACGAAGACGTGAATTTAGGTTGAGAGCTGCACAGTTCTGATGACGACCATTTGGATTGTTAAATATTTCTGTAATGATGATCCTGTTATAATATATACTTTTTGTAAATATTTGTTTAATGATATTTAAAATAAATTATTTCGAGAATAGCGGTATTAATTTTAATATTATAAAAATGTAATGTAAATAATTATATATAATTATAAATATATTAACTAAATTTTAAATAATAATTTAATATTCATCCTGACAAATACCATAAATTGTATAAATTTAAAAAAAATTGTATTGTAAAATTATTAAAAACGTTACAAAAATTCCATAATATATATATATTTATATATTTTGAACAAAAAATGTTATCGAATTGAATTGAATAGAATTTGCTACTTTTAACAAATTTAATTTCCAAGCTGTTAAACAAATTGTAGTTAAATTAATTTATTATTTTACAATCTAATATATGAGTTTAAAAATAATTAATGTACCATATATTCATTATTTCAATAATTGTATTGTGTTATAATATGAAATTTTAAATTGAATAATTAAAAAGTTTTAATTTTCGCAATATTAAATAATGAAAACTACTTAATAGCCACTGTGTTACACACGATTAACAGAATAGTATTTGTTATTTCCACCTATCTTCAATGAGGTCAAATATCATTCAGAACTTTCGTTCTATTATTTGCTGCAACATGTTTTTTGCTTCATTTCGTTAAACATAATAGTTTTGTGTCTGTTTATAGACTTTTATATGCATAATTTATTTAGAATTAACAATATGTAAAATAATAATTCGCTAAATAAATAAGTATATACGAAAAATTTAATTATTTAAAAATAAAATAATAAATGTTTTATTAATTTTATTAAATCCTTTAAAAACATTCTTATATAAACTTCATTTAAGATTAGCATCTTTTATTAAAATTTGTCAGTAAATGATATAATTTTGTACCTGCTGATTTCGCATTGTGTATTAAACAATTAATACAGTTTTAGAATAATAATCCGTTTTTATCAGCATTATTTATATCAAAAATAATTATTAAATAAATCACCTAAATGTTGTATGTTTTTATGACACAATTCCAGAAGAAGTTAATGATCTTGTTATTTTCCGTAATAGTTATGTGTTATTGTCTATTACATTTAAGCAATGTGTGTCTATTATACTTTAGCCTTATTGTCGTTATAAATACTAATTTTATAATATACTAAGTACAATAATTATTATATATGACAGAAATATTTTTTTAAGATTTAACTAATGAATACAGTATAACTACATTCTTTGGTAATAAGTTGGTATTTAAATATATAAAAAAAATTTTCTATATTTCATTTAACTTAATTTAATATTATTTTGTAATTAATTGTTTCAGTAATAAATATTTTTTAACAAATGACACATGCACTTACCTGTTATCCTTGGAAAGAAAAGTGATCAATTGTTGATTCGTCCGGCGAAGAAGTATCTAACGAATTTTCTCGTTTACCAATTAAATACAATATGAAAAATATTATCTATTTTAAGACCCTTTTTCATAAAATTATGATACATAAGTTATGTTAAAAACCCAGCGAATTCAGATTTGGAAATTTATTAAATACATTTGAAATTATTTAGTTCAGTTATTTATTGATTTTATTCAGTTATTTATTATTTTATTAAAAATAAATTTATTTATTTTTAATTATTTAGTAACAATTTTATCTACAATACTTCATCAAATGTACACGGGAAAAATGTTAGGATGAACAAAGCATACGTATAGCCAATGAAAACATAATATGTTTAAGTTATCTATTCATGTGTTTACATCAACTATACGTATGCTCGTGCCAACCGTTTCAACCTAACAACCTAACAACCTAACTCTTTTTTTCAATGTAGTTTTATTTTATATATTTTTATTTATTTAGATTTGTCAAAATACTATTTGCTTCTTATTATTTTACTACTGTATGCAAAGCAATACAGCAATCTATTTAAATACTTATAATTTGGTTGTCATTTAAGTGTTTAAAGACAAGTATTATTGCAATAACACACTTTCATATTAGAATCTTTGTACATCATAAATTAAAACAAGCATCGATGTAAAAAAGTACAACATATCTCATAATTTGATTGATTGATGGTATGATTTAAATAAACATACAATCGATAGGAATATCAAATGAACGTAACAGACAATATTTTGCTACGCAATACGCGAGTCATTGTTCTAAACTCACGTAATTCATCAAATGACCCGGTACCTTAGAAATAAAGTACAATCGCAACTAATGACTGATGCTTATGACTAATGTGTGATTTAGCTTTCGTTGTTCTTAAGATCAATATCACTTCATGACACAACGGTATTTTGACATATTATTTAATTATTCAGCTAATGATAAATCGCACCGTCAAGTAGATCCTATTATTATTGCACCATGTCTCAAAGAATGTAGTATACAAATTAACAAATACTGATAATTTTGATATTTACATTTTATTATTATTTATTGAATAGTATAAACCATGTTAAGTATTTGCAAATGATTTATATTTTTCCTTGTATTGCCCTTTAACAAAACATAATTAAATTTTATTTTTGGAATTTTATTTTTCTTAGGAATTTGGAATTCAAATTTATATATATATTTAATTATACACAAATACGATTTTGAACAAAAAAATATAAATAAATTCATAGTATAACATAATTTTACTACTGCATATATATTTAAATCGTATTTGAATATTTATATGTACATACCCAACAGGACTATGTCAGAGTTAAACAAATGATGCCCAATTCTGGCACAGTACTGGTTCCTAAATTATGGCAACCAGGTTTGTGCCAGGTTAGTGCCAATATGTATATATAGTGCCAAACTACGGTTAACACCCGAAATAGTACCAGATAAAAACCAGTACTGTAAGGTTCGGAAACTAGTACTGGTAGAATACTAGTAACAGTACTGGGCCGACGTTATCACTCCAACGGTGGTACATTACTGGGCCTACGTCGGTTTACAATTATAATAGTTCTGGCAACTTAACTGGGCAGTACTGGGACAATATTGGGTCATTTGTATTGGTCCTGCTGGGTAAATAAATATACAAATACAACTTTCCGTAACTGTATCGATTTAACCATACAAGTTTAATAATCGCCAACTCGCGAACTAACACGTTATTGTCGGAGCGCTTATTTTTCCGATCATCGCTTTCAATTTCTAATAAGAATGGTGTGCTTTTTAATGATCTACTTATCTACTTTTTAATTGTATACCCGCTGACCCGAATAAAACGAAAAATTAGGCCTCTCGTACACGACCGTGCATAATCAGACGCTTTTCTCATCAAAGTCACGCCTCAATATATCCATTCTTAATCCCGGAATAAATTTTCGCCTCGCGCCATCGTATCATCCTGTCCGACACGATTCCTCTGTACTTTGACAATCTTTTGATACGTTGTTCAAAACTACAGAAGAAAAAGGGAAAAGAAAAAAAAGAACACGTTTTCTCTCGTCTGGCGCATCCGAATGTCTTCATTTTTCAACATCGAAGCGAATAATGTACCGATCCATATGGTATGAACTCTGCAGAAAAGTATAATACAGTATTCATGGCGACTGAAAGAAGAGGATCGTCGTGCCTCGAGTCCTCGAGAATGGCTTTGTGTCTGGAATACGAGACACGCACCAAAACACAATATGGTGTGGTGACACTCGTCTACTTTGATCAAATGGTTACATTTTAATTGTAACGGCGACTCGATCAATCACCATAATCTAAGCGTTATCGACAACTTAATAACACAGATGCAGGTCGAGGTTATCGTTTCTACTTTTGATTATATACATACATGTACATATATAAATATATATATATATATAAGGAGGTTATTGCAAACCCACGATGATAAAGAATACCAAGGCGCCATTTCGAATGTGACAGACTATATGCATCGCAAGCGCAGAACTATTTAAAAAATAAAGATTATGTCAGAGAATAAAAAAAGTTACTGAATAATAAAGTATTGTTTTATTATATGACAAAATCTTTAGCTCCGGCTAATATTATCACGTTGGTTATTAAATATACAATAGTTGTTGTTATGAGTAATGCATGACAGTAACATAGTGTAAAGATAATAAGGATGGATCTATAAATAAGCCCGCTGAATATAAAATGGAATTATAAATAAAACTATCGACATTTTATAGCAACTTTTCGTCATAATATAGTCTTTATTGTGAAAATAGATACACATTTTATTAGGTTTATAGCAGGTGCTATACTAAATAAATTACTTCGAGTTCATAAAATATGTTTTCAATTAGTAATAATCGCATTGACAATATACTGAACTTGAATTGAAGAACGCAAAATAAATTTATTAGAAAACGAAAAAAATGAATAAATAATCGGCAGAACGCGAAATTGAATATAACTGATTATTAAACGCAAATATCACGTATGCGACGCAAGTGCGTGTATTTGTTAAATTCAATTTTGAGAAATAAACATTTTATATGTACGCCAAAATATAAATGCTTTTCAAATTCAATTCAACACATATACGCAGTTAACGCGTGCTTTATTTGTTTTATATAATTGTACATTTTCATCAAAGCAGCTATTTTCATTTAAATTTTGTCGGCACAAAATATTGACAGTCCTTTTTTTGAACATTTAGAATTCAGACTTTCATTGAAAAAAATATGGAGATTGAGAATTGCCGTGGAAAACAGCGAAGTTCGACGGCCGAATGAAAAACGTCACTACACGACATTCGGGCACGAAACAATGAACTTCAATGTAGGAACGCAAACATTTGAAATCCGAAAATTTGAATAAAATAATATTAAGCAAAACAAGAATGTAAATGTTATCGTCGTCTTTTAATTCATCTTCGCGAACAAAATGTTTGAATAATCAGTTTCACAAAGACATAAAACAATGTCGTCATTATTATACGAATAAAGAAACTTCGATCGTGTATCTTATAATTTTTACACTGCGAAAAATTTCTATTAAAAATTACTGTACCAAAATAATAAATGTGCACGATGGGCATCAACATAAACAAAGTATTCCTAAATATTGTAAACATTGCATCGATTTCCCTATATGTTTTACTGTGCTATAAATGTAATTTTTAATGGAAATTTTTCTCAGTGTACAAAAATCACTAACGAAGCGTCCGAAGTTGTGTCGTCGACTTTGCCCGATCAGAGAACATCGTACGCAACACACACAATTAGTAACTATTCGCGATCGAGCGAGATAATTATACAAAATCAACACCGGGATAATCACAGTTCGACTCCAATTATGCCGGAAATATTGAAAATATCCCATTTGATCAGAACACGATTTCAATCGAGTTTGATATTCGAAATCGCTCTTTCCTTTCATCTAACCTGATTGCATCACGGGGCAAACATATTTTTCAGCGATATCATTCGCAAATTCTTTCCGTTGACTCCGTCTCAACATCTATATATATAACGCCGTGAAATTTCCTAATACGCAAGGATATACGCGCGGCTGGGAATTATTCGCAGCGTCAGCTTCGCGTGTTTATTTTGTACGGATCACTCGGGACGGGGCGAGCAATCCGGATGATTACTTATTCTCTTTTATGCAGACAAGTTAATGCCGAGTCATGCCAGGCAATGCCGATTTTTCCGTCGGAACGTTCAATTTCTTCTGCGCGCCGAACGTTCGCGAGATGTTCCGTGATTGTGACTACAGCTGTATAAGTAGCAGTTAAGTCGGATGCCGGACTGCGCGCGATACACTTATTAGATAAGCGGGACACATTTCGCATCGCGAGCAAAAATCTGCGGCGGTGAGTTTTACAAACAGATCGCCGATGATTTACATTATGCGGCGCGCGTTTGCTATAATTGGGCGTTTCAATAATATCCCTCCGATAGAAGCGTCGTTCGATTTCTTGCTTGAAATCCACTACCGGTGTACGGAAATTTTCCAACCTGGAAAATGATCTCGGTAAAAGCTTATCGAGGAATTACGGGGTTTATAATTGTAAATTAAGAAAAACAAGTTTTAAGTTGCGATGTAGAGTATATATAATTATAAGAAAGTTAAATGCGCATGAAAATTAACGCAATGCAATTTGAACAATGAACAATTACAGTTGTATGAACGTATTCCGGATGGTAAACATACGTGTTTTATTCGAGTTACTTAGGAATGGATTTGATTAATTACGCCTCGAAAATAATGACGTTAAAAATTATTGGAATTTCAGAGTGGAAATGATTAAACGCGCAGCGACTGTTCGGCAAAACAAAAGTTCGGTTCAAAATTACTTTACAGTGAAAATTGCTGAATTTTTGGTCTATTATTTTACTTGCATTTTGAAACGAACTTCAGCTTTTTCCAATAATTACTCTTGTAATTGTAATTCACGTTCAATAAATTCTATTAATATCATTTCCGTGCTTGAATGAAGAAAAAGTATCGCTGCAATGACAAATATTATATATTATACACCGTCATTAACGTATATCTATGTCGATGTAATATCTCTAATACATTATAATAATTTCATTCGAAGCAGTCCTCTTGTAAACCACACACGCATGGTATTCAGAACGCACGTTAAATAATAAATGAAACAATTTACATAAGAAATCTGAATTAAAAAATAATTGTTCGCTGGCGGTAATAAAACGGTTTAATTAATGAGAAACGGTCACGCGTAAACCATCGCACTCACACAACCATACACACATTTTGTTCTGTTATCTTAAAAACTTTATTTTCGTCGACTGCGTGAAAAGTCTCTCGAAAATGCAAAAACGTAAATTCGAAAGAAACATGCGCGCTACTTGTGATTTGCGTCAACGTAAATTTATCATTGCAATTGTCCGGTTGTTATTTTCAAATTCGTTTTCACGCGCAACTATCGCGGCCGCATAACTTCGAAATACGCGTTGACTGCGGCGCGACGCAATGTTTTCTTATCGAATTATGTTTTTTGCAAACAAAAATAAAATTTGCTCCATCATTATTACGCCGCTCCCGAGTACAAGAACTTCCATATATCACTTGCACGTTTGCACGATTTTTAGGTAAATCTTTTGTGCTCGGTCGACTATACGTGTTCAAGACAAAAAAGAGACATAAGTTGTCTAGACGTAGATTTATAATACAAGCCTTCTTCTGCGAATATAACTTTGTCGAACAGTACGTAACAATTGACATACGAGGTTATATTTGAAACGTGTACAAATCCGACCTGCACAAAGTAGACTCATCATAATCGTTACTTTGTCCACAACGCCCCTATTTACGTCAAATGTAATACGACGAGTATTCTTGTCGGGCAAAAATATTCTTCATTTGAAAATGCCGTCCTTATAAAAATGTGAGCCGAGTTACGTGCCATGCGGGGTGATTGATTCAAAATAGAAAGAAATAATTGCAAATGCGGTTTTGTTAATTCTGCTGCGGTGAGGGGAAACAATTTTTGTTAATCCGAATTTGAATTGGGGAGCAGTCCATTTGTAAAAGGAAAATGATATATTTGTTGCTTGCGATTACGGTGTTATTTTAAGAACAAAGGGTCGTTACATTATGAGCATCTATAGATTTGTGCAACATACATACATATATATATATATATATATATATATATCTATAACAATGGATTTTATATTAATAACGCAACAACTTTTCATTGAAAAGTAAGCATAATTGTACGAGTTAATAAAATATCATCTGTGGAGATTTTATTGCAATTAAGATAGAGTTTATCAACTCTTTGATAATATTTATTATTATAAAATAGTAGTATATATATTAATAGGTGATGTTATAAGTGTTACAATATTTAAGCGTTAAAAGTAACATATAAAATATGAAAATTCATATTTACAGGCAAATATATATATTCATAAGATTAAAAAAAAAGAGAATTGTTATTCAATATCCAAAAAAAATATAAATGGATTTTACGTAATTATTTTGTATTATTATTATTATTACTATCATTAGTATTATTATTATCGTTATTGATATTTATATTAGTATTATTTTATTAGAGTATTCAAAAATAACTATCCGCATTTATAGTCTCTACAGAAATTCATCTATTTCAGCAAGATTAGATGATATCTGAATGTACTTTGATTGTCTATAGTACTTACCATCAAGTTTGTAGACAAGGGATTACGTCAATGTTAAGCTACATTACCAGAAGTACAGAATAGACGTTCAATTTGATAAATATCGACAAACATGATCGGTTGATGGCCATTCGTATGTTTTTTTTCATTGACGATATTTGATTTATAATCGGTGTTTTAGAAAGCTGTGTTACGAAATAAACAAAAATAAACGATACTATTATTGCAATCAATAAAACTTCGTTTCGTGTAAATTAAACACTTGCCAATATACGATTAATCAAATGCATTTTTCAACTTACACACATGTTTAACTTGCTGGAAAAGCGAAGTTCATGAGTATAAATTTCTTTCTTACAGTATTTTTATTTGAATAAATAATACGTATTTATGTATTGCACGACTTACGTTCGTCTGAAGAATAATATGTGACTGAATCAAACTGAAATGAAAAACGTGGCGCAATAAACAAAAACCCTATTTAGAGCATTCAAGCACTCTCATTATCCTATTATCAATAAACTCGACTACAAAGTAGGGTACGCCGACTGAGCGTTCGCCTCGCTCGTAAATACGCAATTTCTTCGATGAAAAGAGCAAAGCGATGTCGCAAAAATCTTCTCGTACAACTCATTCAAATCCCTATTTCGTACGGAGGTTCCAATTTTTCTTGATATCCATTAGCCTCCTTCCAGCGTTAAAAATTCGAAAGAAATATCTTCCTGCGAGGTGACAAATACCGTTGCGCATTTTTACTTTGTCTCTCGCTGATTTCTATGCATTTTATTTTCGTTTCACTTTCTGTATTTTTATTTATTTCCTTTCAACGCCCGCAGAATGTAGTCAAACGTTCGAGATCGTCGATCTTATTCCGTTTTTGCGTGGCTTTCGAATTTGCAATTCTTCAATGTCCGGCGTGGGCTGCTCGTTGCGCGTTGATCGTAACTTAATTCATCCGGCGAGGGAGCGCCCTGACAGCGAAGGGTAATCTTTGCGGCAGAATCTTTTTTCTTCGCTCGCTTAGACTGATGGCCGCCATTCTCGAAAGGACAGTAATTAAGTTCCTTCGTTTATCTCGCCGAAAAAGGCATTTTTATGGCCAGTTTGACATGCATCGGTCGATCCGAGAACATCCCGCATTCTTGCGGCTAAATTTCTGTTAGCTGGGATTAAACTATTTTTAGAGGACAGTCGTTTACCGACGAAACCAATTTCTGTTTATCAATAAATTATAAAACTTAGAATGACCAGAAAGGGCAGGGCAACGTGGTCAGAAAATGTAAACGTAAGAAACGGGTAATACAATCGATTGTGTTTGGATTAGAGAACAAAGGAATTAGCGCACGTCAATTTATCGATGGTGTCGTTCATTGAAAAATGATCAAACATAATAATAAATAAAATATAGAACAATAATATTCTGTTTTCTTTACTTTCTAAAAAATTAAACAATTAAATAGTATGTCTTTGTTAATAATAACATTAATAATAATTTTCTTCTGTTTCAGGTACGTAGAAACATAACCTACGACAGTATATTACGTAAACTATTTCAAAGTAAGAAGAGCGATGTTAATGTGGTGAGTTTTTGTTCAAAGTCATTGATTTGTCGTTTGGAATGATAATATATATTCGTATATTAGTGAAATAATAACTCGGCATTATTCCTCTGCGAAATTAAAAAATCGTTTTTCGAATTAATATGGATGTTAATATTTTATTAATACAGTTTATAATCTTTGCATTATAATCATCGTTCAGCAAGAACGTCTACGTTTACGTATAATAACATTTACATACACAC
>JABFQC010005460.1:0-11632 GCA_022817085.1 Psilanteris sp. ZL-2020 | reverse complement strand
GTTTTTTTGTTGTGTTATAATTGTTTTTTTTTTATTTTTTTTTTTTTTTTTTTTTTTTTTTTTTTTTTTTTTTTTTTGTAAAATTTAAGCTTTTGTTGTTTGAAGAAAAAAAACATTAAATTTAAATTTTTTTGTTTTTTTTTTTTTAATATATCGGAAAATAGTCATTAGGACTGTAATAATTATTTGTTGAAAACATTATGCAAAATGAAATAAAAAGTATTTATTCTTCAATAAATTTAATTTATCTAGAAATTAAATGTTTATATGTTTCCTTATAAAGTAAATAAAATAATTGTATAAAACAGTGTTGGTATTAATAGAAAATAGATTGCTTAATTTCTCTTTAATGTCAATACTTTTATCTGTTTGCAAGTAAATTAAATATTATTGAAATATAATATTCTTGTAAAGAATATATCAATTAAAATATTGTAAACGGTATTAGACAATAATTTTCTGTAGATTATGCATAAACCATTATTTTTTCATTTAACTGGCTGGTTCTTTTAAAACTGAATTACATTACTACAAACATTTTTAATTATTTTTTATTTATTCTTACACACACACGCACACACATAAATGTATATAAATATACATAAACATAAAAATTGCGGTACATCCTAACGAGGTATTTTGATTATAAATGCACAGCCAGAAGAGTGGTATATGCTAGCAACGTAAACCTGTTGCATTTCATGCATTTACAATCCAGGAGTGAACGAACGAGCTAAAGTACTGAGTAATGTAAAACGCCAGGTATGCACTTAGATTCTTTCAAGTCTTACAGTTGAATAGCATAGAACAAAGACAGGGCAAATAAATTTAATTTATAATTGAAATTCACATACTATTTATCGATGCATATAGTTTAAGTACAATTTGATAAGAATGATTAGCGAGTTGTTTTAAATTTAAGTTTGAATATGAATAAATGGTTTATAAATAAAAAAATTTAAATTAAGAATATGGAGAACAAATTTATAATTAAATATATATATTAATTTTTTTCTATTGAAAAATGCATTATTAGTATTTTTTTTATTAGCGTAACAACATTAAACTCCAGAATTTTATTCTCTACTTATATTTTTAAAAAATAAATCTTTTAAAAACTCCTACTCTAATACCGAAAGAATTTGTCTGAAATGAGTAAAAACTTTGTTGAGCGTTTGTAAACGGTTTAAAATCTGAACCGCTGGGTCGAGCAACTTTTAGATCGCAAAGCTACCACCCAGCGAGCAACAGATGATGTTCCAAAAACGTCACAAAATCGACCAAAAAGTATCGTCGTCTAACTGAAGCTAAGTTGCTCTTTTGAAACTCGGCCTGGGAATCTTTATCTACATTTTACTGAAATACACTCGTAGAAATTTAAGAAATTAAGAAACAAATAGATTTACTTTTTATAGAATATATTAATATCAATTCATTTTGTATTGTCAAATGCATTCTCTTATAGTAAACATTTTTCACATCAACTTCATTCTTCGATACTTCGTAATAATAGCTTCAGCCGTTTGTTGATACGTCCCGAGCAATCGTTTTAACCTGTCATGTAGAAAATCACCATGTTTACTCAACGGTAAATAGGATCAAGGCGATTAACAAGTTCTCTATTAAAAAGTTCACTTCCGGTTCACGACACCAACTACAATCGAGATTTCATTTTAGATTATTGCAGCAAAATCAAGTCGTTTCGCGAGATGAATATTTTCAATCAAAAAACACTGATAACGTACATCGTTCGTATTTATATATGCACTCATATTTAGACCGCGAGATAACTTGTATGAATTTAAATAAAGTTACTAATGCCGAACAAACTACGGATTCGGCAAAGATCATTTCATCTCATCATGCAAGTCGTTCTTTTAAGCGTGCGATTTAAAGTTTTAAAGCTCCTAAGAATGAAGTTTAATTTATTACTTCCAGGCTTAATTAGTCACAGCACTTGTGTCTGATTCTTCGTAATTAATTTTATTTACTGGTCGCAAAGAAAGAACGTTCTTTGCATTTATTTTCGCTTTATCTGAAATTACACTGTTGCACGTTTTTATGTTACAATTTTATATAACAGTTCTGTTGCAAGATATCTGTTGGATAAAAACATTGAACTGTTTTTCTTTAAAAGAAATCGAACCTACTTGTATGGGTGAATGACACTAACCTTATATGGTGAATTATTATAGCTGTAAGTGCGCTTATAACATTATGCACAATGGATATAGTCTGTTACAAATATCGATCGAGTTAAACTTGTATTCGTTTTAGGTTAACTTGTACGTATATTTTGTTGCATTGAGGGGGCAAATTTTAAAGTATTAAAAACCATGGGAAATGATGAACAATTAATGTATGTTTAATATTTAAATGAATAATCGAGTGCAAATAAATAATCTGCGTCGTAAATATGTAAACTTTCTGGAAGTCAGATTTAGTTGTGCTAAGAAAGTTGTTTGAAACTTATAATTATAGAATAAATTAATGTTCGTTAAGGGACGTCTATTCATATACAATGAATCGTTCATTCATTGCATAATTAAGATACAGTGAAATTTGTATTCAGTGCGCATAATTCTTTTTATACAAGATTGTACTTTTAATTCCAGTGTTAACTTTAGAACAAAAACTTAATAATATAAAAAATGAATAAACTAATGTTGTAGTTAAGTTTTAAGAGGACATTTGTAATAAAATATTTACTCTGCTCGTGATATTACTGCGTCTAATGCATAACTAAATTTTACCATTATATAATATATATATATATATATATATAAAAGTGACATATAATTGGTGTATAACAAACGTACATTAATCTGTAAAGTTGTACAATGACACTTTGGCTTGAATTAAATTTTTTTTTCTGTCAGAATGTATATTAACATCAAGCGATAAACTTGCTATTATTTTGGTTTAATAAAATTATTACTTATACTATTGATTAGACGATTGAGATATTATACGAAACATTACGGGTTCTTCGGCATAAAAATATTTGACATTTGACTTCTTAAATCAAGACATCTATTTAAATGGCCATACCATATTTCGTCAATGAACTGATGATGAATTTAAGTGGCGTTACTTTGTGCCGACATCTGCACGCTTATCACGTTTCGTACGTGTGCACCAACCAGAATAAAAACTTCGTAAGAATGAACTTCTTTGTGAGCAGTGCCTAAATTATTATTTAGACCATACCCATTTTTTGGATAAAAAATCAAATTGTATATTACATATCGTATAAATCATAAAAAACAATATGATTCATCTTTTATCAACGAACATTTTATAATAATATAAATTTGATAACGTGAGTAAAAACACGAATGAAAATATTATATTTGATCTGATATTTGAGAAATAATTGTCAAAAAATATCAATTTCGTTAAACTCGTGTCTATGAAGTAATTTATACTAAATAAATATTGTAAAGGAGTCTTAGTTCATTAATTAACATTTACCAAATGTGTCGAGTAATTTTTCATTCAAAAGTATATAATAATAATTAATGTTATTCGTAATTGAATTCCGTAAATGATAAAAAATAATTTTTACCTATACGCTCTATATATTAAGTAGGCTTGGTTGATTGAATAGATGTCTAGTTAGAGGTAACACGAATGAAATCTAAACGTAATTGCACACGCATCTTATTTTACCAATTAATTAATGAAAAGCGTCAGCTGGAATCGATCGCTGATACAAGAACAGCTCGTGTAAGTTTACCTTACTGATGTCACCAGGAAGTTTACTACAACAGCTTCTTTCCGTCGTATCGCATTACTATTTATAATGCACCCATATCGACTTGATCTTAAACGTGACAGATGTGACAAATTTTGATCGGTCGCGCATCATTAATGTTATAAAAGTAAGCCAACGCCTAATCCATTTGCTAACGTAATAATTTGCTGGCAAATAAAAATCACGTTTAGCCAAGATTTGTACTATTGCAGTTTCAAAAGTTGAGATATGAAAGTTTATGTCCCTGCAGTCGTACGTAGTAATTATAAAAAACAACAACATTTCTTTATTATTACCCGTACACTTGTGCAAAGTATTTTTTTCGCACATAAATTGGCACCGTTTATTGTAATGTCTTAAGGCAAAAGTTTATTTATAGTATATATAATAAAAATTTTTAACTACACATTTAACATCACCGGAACTTTAATTAACAATCTTTTATTCGATTACTTTATTTTATATATAAACTTATATAAAATAAAGTAATTATATGTTTAATAAACATATAATTAAATAAACATATATAAAATAAAGTAATCGAATAAAAGATTGTTAATTAAAGTTCCGGTGATGTTAAATGTTATGTTAAAAATAATGTTACATATAATATTCACATCACGAGTTTGCGAGGCTTTTAATTTCCCCATTAATGGCCACGATAAATAAAAAACGATTAATTTACAGTTTAACAATCTCCAACTTTACCCTGTTAAAATTCTTGTTTCCACTTTTTGCAAAAATATATGTCTCAAACGCATAAAACATGTATGAGATTCCGAGGCTACTATTTCCCTAATGTATTTGTAACATAAAAGCCTTACGGGCAGCTGCGGGAACGTATTTAATGGTATCTAGTGAGCTCGAAAAAGCATGCTCATACGTGTTTCCACGTTACATAAATTACGGTAACATAATATTTGCGACATAAGAACTTAACAATAAATTCAGTATCGATAAAATAATCGAGTTCGTATCGTAACGGCAGAATCGTTTCTGAAGCAGTTTCAGACATCAACTCTCGTATTTTATAAGAATATAACGAAGAAAGCTAATAAACAGACTTACAGCGAAGTTGTACTAAATATATCGATTCATTAAACGATAACGAAGTTGCATTAAAATCCAATTAAACTTTTCATTAAAAATAGATAAAGTAAACGTAACGACAATCGATTTGATCAACAACAGGCTCTCGTATCATGAAAAACAGTGACATAATTGCAATACCATAAGTACTCGTTTTCTGAAAATTGCACAAATCAGTGCAAAGTACGTTTCATTTCAAAAACAACTGAATTTCACCGAACAAGGTATCCGGACACAAATTAAGCGACGATAAACAAAATTCAAACGGCTTTCGAACGTTACGTTATTACGAATTCATCAATTGATTAATTATCAGAACGCTTCGTTGCGCTTTATTTTGAAAGGTCTTTCGTATCGCGGAAGTGATAACTCCGTCTATTATACTGTCATCGATATCACTTTGACTGAAGCGCAGCGTTCAAAGTAGATTTGGTTGATAAAAATCGAGATACAATTCAAAAATGGGATTCACCTTAGCTCCGATCTGGTTGCCGCACTGTCCGGCCTGGAGGTGCACAATTTCCCTCATTTCGGCGAATAAGAAAACTTACTTTAACTGCGGAACGGAAAGCGCGATAAGAGACCGAAAGATGATGAGACGTTACAGCGACCGCTTGATGAAATGAATGGCACGCGTGTGGTGTTGCTCGGCTCGGCGCGCCGCTCAAGAGGGGTCTGCTTAAAGAGGCATTCACAACGGGGCTCAGGGGCTGGTCGGGCCGCGCGAACCGGACGGGAAGTGCGCGCCGGCGCGACTCCTCGGTGTGCACGATTCTTTAGCCGAGATTTGGTCCGCGCGCATAAACGCCAAGTGCGCAAGTGCAGCGCGGAATAATGTCGACGGCCCGAGAAATAATAAACAGCCGGCACCGCGCTCATGCCCCTCGTCCTGATCCTCGCAACGCCAGGAAAGAACTATTTCTAGCGAGGCACGACGAACTTTCGAGACTCTTAGCTCTTCTTTCGTCGGCGCTCTTCATTTTCGTTTTACGTCCAGCTCACATTTCTTTCGAATTACTTAGCAATGTCCGTAAATAATTTACGTTCATTTTGAATATTTCCCCGTTTCGTTTCGTTAATGTGTATATATAGATATACGGGCTTGCGATTTAAAATCCGCGGAGCGTTTTATGTCACGCGCGAATTGTTAATATATAGGATCGCAATTGCGGAATTATAAATAACTCGGATATTAGCGGCGATTCTGCGGGTAGAAGTTGTACGCGAACGACTTTGAAAGATTTATGGCATTGGCGTTATTTTTTTATTTGTTTTTTGTTTTTAAGAGTAGTTGCTTTGGCTCGAATAGACAAATTATAGTATCAGTTTGAAATTGTAATTGTATTTAATGTTGTGCTATTTTTCGTTCGGTGTCATTAAAAGAATGACAACGTTGAAATTCGTCATTTTACGAACCTATACTTTTTGAATCCACTATGATTGATATTAGGCTTGAATTCAGCGGTAGTCAAATGAGTTATACACTGAGAAAAAAATATACTAAAAGTTACTATTTATATAATAATTTGAGGATAAGTATGCAAATATAGTGAATTATCATATAATATAGTCCAAAATAGTAATATATTGATTAAATTTACTTTTTTTTATTATATAAATATTACCAAACTTGTCCTCAGAATAATATATATAAATAATAACTTTTATTGTATCTTTTTTCTTAGTGTATTATTTAACATTTCAGAGTATATGAGTTGATTTCACTGTGGACATTTACGAGTGCACATATGTTTAAGGAATATAAACGTTAGCAGATAATTTCTGTTTTACTAAATATAAGTGAATGAAATTAAGAAAGAAGTATCTATTTCTTGAAAATCACTATTTTTCTTCTTAAATCGTATTGAAGGAGATACATATTTTGGAAATGTTTTAAATGAAATCACTTCAGGCGGTTCAAGTGTTATTTTTTTATAATTAACATGGAAGTAGCTGACACTTTTAGCTTTCATTTTAAAAGAAAATAAATATGGTTTGATAATTTAATCTTATGTAATTTTTACAAAATAAAACACATTAGAAAGCTCATCTTTTTTTAACAGTAACCTTTCTTGAATGTATATATATATATATATATATATAAATAACATATACTATAACAGTTTAATAAATACATACTTTCAACTAAAACAATCATTTAGTGTTTTTCAAGGTATGTTCTAATAAATGCATATAAGTGTCAACTTATATATATATTCTATAATAGTAAGTGGTACGGAAGAAAGTAAAGAATAAAGAATATTACACTTGTATAACTATGTATTAAATAATACGTTTAGACATTGCAGCACAATACATTGTATAATTTTAAATTTAAATGAAATTTCGATAGTATCACTTCTAATTCTATTAATTAATTCTATTTATTAAAATGTTGTTTAATACTAATGTATTAAACAACTAATGGATCTAAATGGAACATTTTTAAAAGTTATTAAAATATAAAATTTAAGTGTTCCAAAATGCTTCAAAAATATTTTCTACAAAACACTTCTTTTTATAGTGATATATATATATTAAAAAAATAAATATATGTATATATATGTATGGTTCCTGTTCTCAGTAGTGTTAAAAGTATTTTTTTAATAAAAAAAAACTTAAAATTGATTCGATAATTTTTCAATCAATTGCAAATTTACTTATTATTATATAAATGTATATACATATACATGGCTGAAGTGCACGACACAAAACAAAATGATATATAACGTTTTCATTTGATTAGTAAGCACCACCCTGTCTCAAATTCAGAAACTGGTATTATTTAAACATCGTATTTAGGATATAAATCTTTCATCTTTATTTCGGCTCCGAGGGGACTTTATACTTCTATTACATGCTTAATAGATTAAACTGGTATAGCATAGATAATAAATTTCGTGAATAGCAAGGGGATATATACAAGAAAATTAGAAAAATGATAGATAAGAAATATTACAAAACAACGTAAACATAATTTAATATCTACATTACTGTAACATTTTACATACATTTAATATTCCTTATTTCATAAAAATATTGTTTCTGCATTATAACTTTTAAAAATATAGAACTTAATTTCATTCAAGAAAAAAATGATTCAATTACAATAATATATAAAAATTATAATTATGTATGAAGAAAGATTATAACGATTCGTGCAAAGTTGAGTGCAAAATGTTGTCAAATAAACAGTAATCGAATCTCCCCACATATGTAAGTGAACGAAAAAATAAACATAACGATTCGTAGCAAAACGAGAGACAAAGTTCTTAGTAGTATACCCAGTAGTACCCTTGCTATTTAATGTGCTACATTGTTGAGACACCCTACTTCTAGGTTAACCGGAGACAGATTGATGCCAAATTTAAACACTCCGTTTCTCTCCCTCCAAATAGAAAAATGTAACGATATTTGTGCGATATTTGTGTTACTTCGTAAAGTCGTTTGGCCAAATATAGAAATGAGAGTTCTACGCGTATATTTGAACAATTTAAAACTTACGTACTTACAAATATAACATTCTTTATGACCTGATATAATATATTTATATATATTAATATTAAAATTACATTGTTATTGATTGATACTAAAAAATGTGTATATGCATCGGATGATATTTATCAATGTAATCATTTACAATGTAACCTAACTATATAGTTATTGGTAATAAATTTATGTTTAAATTAGTTTAAAAATACATATTAATAAGCTGAAATTAAATAAATAACACGTATATATTTATATATCACATTAAACTGATGTGATTTAAACAAATATAATATTAGGTAATCAAAACGTGTAAAAAATATTCATATATGATATATATTAAAATAATTATAACTATTTAAATGTATAAAACCCTCACAGTATATCAATACGTTAAATTTCTCTATTGAAATTTATGACGCTACTTTTTTTGAATATTGAAAAAAAGGGCTGAATTAAAATCGCAGTTACTTAAAAAAATAAATGCGTTTATGTTGCATTGTATTTTGAAAATTGCAATTTAATAAAATTATAGTTACCGAAAAAATACAATTTACAATACATTGCAGTTTATACAAGAATTTAATTATTTATATACACGCAGAAAAATGTTCCATTAAAAATTATTGAAAGTTCAGTATAAATATTGTGAAAAATACTGTACGTGTGTTAACAAAGTTACATTGAAAAATTTACCACACTAGATAATAAACTAAAGATAAATACATATACAATAATCGAAATAAATACTGAACATTATTCTCTTTTTAAATAGTTTGGTAATATTTGACGAATTGTTAAAAGTTTTTAAACATAATTTATCATATTTTTTACATTTTTGTCAATTTTTCGTTTGCATTGTGTATTATAAATTATTGTTATATATAAATTACACGTAATATATCTATAGGGTATATGTTTTATGAAAACAAATTATTTTGTATCTAATAATATTAAAATCTCGCAACGCAGTTGCAATTTTACTACAAATTTCCTGCAACTTTGCATTACTGCAAGAGTTCCAAGGCTGAGTTCTAAAATTGATTTTAAGCACTTTTGTCTTTTTCCTAATTATTTGTTTTCATATTTTTATCTCATTGTGTCAGTACTGAAAGGTCATTTTAGAATTCAGCCCAAGTATATTGATTGAAATAAAACAAAACAAAATTAATTTTAACAATTAAATGCAATTAACTTCTATGTAACATTCATAGTACAATTTTGAATTAGAAATGTTGAACTATAAATTATAAAATAGACACAAAAATACTACGTAGACAAAATATTTTAATGTTATTTAATTAATTTCTATGTGATGCAATTGAATCTCGTTAACAGGGAAATATGTTAAAAATTATAAAAAATTATCTTCGCAGCAATGAAATAACTATTTTAATGTCTTATTATTATATATGTATAAAATATGATTAAATAATGTTTAATAAAATACATAAATATTAAATTGTACATTTTTAAACCTACACTATATATCTAGAGAAATGCAACGTTGCTGCAACGTTGCAGCAATGTTTCGAAATGTTGCAGCAACGTGTAAATGTCCCCCCATATTACCGTTGCACGAAAGTCCCCCCATAGTACCGTTGCACGAAACGAACGTTTCATTTCTGTAGGCGTACACATTCAAAATTTTAATGAATTTTGAAAATAAAATTAAAAATTAAAATGTTATTATTATAGAATAATGTAATATAAAGACGACGATAATTATTGTTAGTTCACGTGTAAATTAAATTTAAAACTGGTTGACATTTTATTATACTCGTCAACAATTGTAATTAATTGGAAAGATGGTCAAATATATTATTAAACAAAATTGTTCACAACTTTCGCACTTGGGATATATAATTGTCATTCTGGTGTGATGACTCAATCATATACCCATACAGAACACTGAGATGTAGAATCTCTCTAGCGATTGTCCAAGAGGACATTCATTCACGTGTAGAAATTGTTGAAAAAAGCGTGATTAATGTTTGAAATGCCTCTTCTAAACCGTCGAATATCGTGTATGGTGAGTTAAGTAAGGCGTTGGAATTGTTACATTTAATGGTGTCAAGAAGAGTAGACGACGTATAGGAAACATTGTCATTAACCATAACTTAAGTAGTTGGCGTAAATTAGTAATTCATAAAAAATATTTAATGTTATTATAATAACGTTATTTTGATAACCTTTAGAATGAAGGATCATGACGTTTACAATTTTTTATATTAATATTATTATAATTATAATAATGTTATTATATAATTATGTTTGGAATAAATTATCATGAAATTTTCAATATGTTCTGTAAATCACTGATCCGCGTCAATTGCTTAGGTTATGGTTACTGACAATGTTTCCTACACGTCGTCTACTCTTCTTGACAACATTAAATGTAACAATTCCAACGCCTTACTTAACTCACCATACACGACATTCGATGGTTTAGAAGAGGCGTTTCAAACGTTAATCACACTTTTTTTAACAATTTCTACACGTGAATGCAAAAGTCCCCATGGACAATCGCTAGAGGGAATCTACACCTCAGTGTTCTGTATGGGTATACGTGCTTTATCAAATAAACAGTTTTTAAATTATATTATAGAAAATTTATCGTTTCGTTTCGTAACTGCTGTTAAAATATAAGGCTAGAAGAGGTACTGCCTGATATGTCTAGTTTTTTTGTGGCTGTTTGATGTTAATATATAGTTTTTGAAGAAACAAACTACTTTTGAGAAGGATTTTGTTCCTCTTCAATTTTGTTAAAGCGAATACTCTTGGTTATATTCGCAATTTTTTAATTAAAAGAAACTAGATTTCAGTTAAATTTATATATATATTTTCTTCTCAACTATATTACTAAATTAGAAAGTTCTACAAATATAATATATCATAAATTATTTTTATTATTTTCAAACATATTGCATTTTTGTTAAAGGTATAAATAATTATAATACAAAAAAACATACAAAACTATTTTTATTTATAAATATTTTTAATTTTTTAGTGAAATCCTTGGAATTTTAATTAAACTTTTTTAAAATACTATTAAAAAATTACTATTTTAATAAAAAAAATTATATTTTTTTATAAGCTAAAATTAAAATAAAATATATTACAATATCATGTATAATTTAATTATAACTGTAGTCATAACGAAATAATCAATAGTATTACTAAATTTATTAATAAACATTACAGAATTATACCCAGTTGAAAAAACCAACGTAGGAAACGACGTAGGAAACGACGTGGGAAACGACGTGGGAAATGACATCGGAAACGACGTAAGGA